>PYAF01003393.1:257870-285198 GCA_007407185.1 Glycine tomentella | reverse complement strand
AAGTGCAGTCTTGTATGTAAGGTTTGTGTAGCACTCTGTGTAGACTGCTTGTAAGCTATCTATACTGTAATTGAAGTCAGTTTCTGGAAATCTCTAAAGTTCTATTATTCAATATTATCTTTAGATAGAAGAGTTCAAATTAAACTTGACTTCTTATTAGAAAATACCATGTGTAAAGCCACAAGGAAATTGGATTTTTTTTCATTATCACAAATGACATATATACACAAAATAACATGAAACAAAGCAAGATTACTCTTCCTTCCCTAGAAGTTCACGTGAAAATGGAGAAGGTGGGAGAAGTTTCAAGACGTGCCAAGTGTTAGGACACTTGTAAAGGCAAGCTTTATGATGAACACAAGTGTTAAGACACTTGTAAGGCACATGATGAACTTAGAAGATTTTTCTCCCTTTTTCCTCTAGCATTCACGTGAAGAAGCAAGAAGCATGGAGAAGCTTCATGATATGCCATGTAAGTGGACACTTGGAAGGAAGAAAAGAAGGAAGCTTTAAGATTAGGACAAGTGGTGGGACACTTGTAAAAAATCAAGACAAGTGTAGGAACACTTGTAAAGGAATCATCATGACTTAGAGATTTTTGTAAATATTCAATTATTTTCCACCTATTATATAAAGGGAGGAGGAGGAACCTAAGTGAAGCCAATTTCAAGACCACCCCTTTCTACAACTTCACGTGAAACTCTCTCCTCACACCACCTTCATTTCATTTCATCCTTCCCTTATTAAAGCCTAAATCAAGTGAGAAGAAGACTCCACTTCTCCTTGAAGATCACGTGTAGAAGAGGCTAGCATCTTTAGGAAAAGTTTGTCAAGTCTTGGAGGAAGAGAAAGATAAAATTATCAACAGGTTACAAGGTATGTATGGGAAAGTTTTATGGTAAAGATAATTTAAGTATTACTTGTGTTTGAATAAGTATGTATAGGGAGGCTTTATGATAAAGATAGTTTAAGTGTTGTTGGTGTTTAAATAGGTGTTTGAATGTTCATGTGTTGTTGAGTGTTTCAATGAATCTCTATGAAGTTCATGTGTTGCTAAAAGTTTCTATGAATTTTTCTAAATTCCATGTGTTGCTGAGTGTTTCTATAAACCTCTGTACATGAATAATATACTGAGATTCTGTACATGAATATAAAGTTGAGTTCTATACTTTATGTTGAATTTCTGAGTAAAGTATGTGAGATATAAATTAAAGACTGATATTGAAAATAAATATGAGATGATGAAAAGAGTTATACCTTAAAGTGAATCAGTCTTATATGTCTCATATGCATATGCCCGGCGGGGGTTAGTCCGCGTTATTACCTCGAGAGGAGGTGTGTCAGATAGTTATAGGAACTGAGTACGAGCGTTCAGACAATGAGGAGTCTGAGCTGCGGGGTGCTTCGGCAGTGGGGAACTCACGCCACCCATGATGATCACATGTAGTGTGGGTGACCTTCCTGTGCACCACTGTGATACCTTGACTGATCGTGCAAGTTCTGGACCATTGGACTGGGGCTATCTTGACTATTGGTACCAATTATTGAAAGAGTTTAAGAAAATCATGCATCATGATAAGAGTCTAAAAGAATCATGCATCTTTGAGGATGTTGTTATGAATATTTACATATTGAATATATTTTCTTAAATTATGTTTATCATAAACTTACCCTGTACTTTGTGTTTGTGGTTGACACCTGCTATGACCTCGATGTTATTCGGGCGAGCAGATGAACAGCAAAGAGAGACCACTAGCTGTCTACAAGAAGAGAATTTTGTTTGAAGATATAATATTATGAAGAGATTATGTTTGAAGATGTATTTCTTTGTTACGGAGTGTTTTAGTTGATTATACTCTGTAATAGAATTGATATCAGTCTGTATTTTACTGTACATCAAATTTATAAATATCAATCAGTGAGGAAAAATCTTTTGTAATCTTATTATATGTTACTTCAGAATTATGAATATTACTCAGTAATGAAAAATTGTAGTTTAGTATTTTTAAGCAAATTGAAAAGAATTTTCATTAAAAATCAATAATAACAAGATGATAAGTTGAGGTGTTACAATGATGATGCATCTTTGGCAGGCGTAGTACCGCAGATACACATTAGAGCTAGAAAATGTTTGTGTGTTGTGATGAAGGCCAGGAGTCCTGGTGTTGTGATGCTTTTGATGTTGTGTATCATGGAAGTGAGCCAAGGTGAGGAGAAGCCTCTAAGAACCTTGAGCTTACTGAGATTGTATCTCACCCCGTGTGTGGGGATTATGTTTTTGCAGGTGATGCATCTGACAGAGACGATGGGTCCCAGGGCGGGAGGCCCTAGTAGGGATGGACTCTGTGTAGCTGCTTGGCAGTATTTGAGAGCACTGTGACTCTTTGTTTTATGTTTATTATGTATTTTGTACCCCTGCGAGGGAAGATGTGCGTGGACACATATGTTTGGATCTTGTGTGGATTATTATATATATATATATATATACACTATATTTTGTACCCTCGTGTGAGGATGTGATCTGTGAGATCATGGCACTGGGTGTCTATTCTTTTGTATAGCCACTGTGGTGGCTTTGATGATGTACTTATGTTTATACCCATATTGATATATGTGGTTTTTGATTCTCCTGTTGTATCTGTATAGACTTTATTGTCTTTATCTGTCGTTGTTTATGTTATCTGGATCGTTATGGCTTGTTGTCAAGCCTTGGCATTCGTATTAGGATTTTTTTGGATACTTACCATACATAATGAATCAGGAAATATGGTTTTGAAAGGAAATGACGATGACGTCATGTTTTTATTAAAACGCTTCTGTTAGTTTTAAATTAATTACTGCGCTAATCTGATTAAGTAACTGTTAATACACCGGATGCATACGGGGTGTTACACACATCTTCTTTTCTTTTCAAACTTGAAAATTTATTGCATGTTCCTCATATCACCAAGAATTTAATCAGTGCTCTCAATTTGCCAAGGATAACAAAGTTTATTTTGAATTTTATCCTGATTTCTGCCTTGTTAAATGTCAGGTCACTAAGGACATTGTCCTCAAAGGGAAACTCAAAGATGGTCTTTATTGCATGTTCCTCATATCACTAAGAATTTAATCAGTGTCTCTCAATTTGCCAAGGACAACAAAGTTTATTTTGAATTTTATCCTGATTTCTGCCTTGTTAAATGTCAGGTCACTAAGGACATTGTCCTCAAAGGGAAACTCAAAGATGGTCTTTATTGCATGTTCCTCATATCACCAAGAATTTAATCAGTGTCTCTCAATTTGCCAAGGACAACAAAGTTTATTTTGAATTTTATCCTGATTTCTGCCTTGTTAAATGTCAGGTCACTAAGGACATTGTCCTCAAAGGGAAACTCAAAGATGGTCTCTATCAATTTACCAATGTTCATATTAATCCCATGCCATCTGTTCCCAAACCCCTTATATCTTTGTATTCCAAACATGTCTCTTTTGATCTTTGGCATAAAAGATTAGGCTATGATAATTCTCAGATTGTATGTTCTGTCCTTCAACAATGTAATTTTTCCTTTTCTCATAACAAATCATCTACTGTTTCTTTTGTTTGTGAAGCATGTTGTTTAGGTAAAATTCATCAAATGCCTCATCCCATTTCCACCACTCAATATACAGCTCCCCTTGATCTTATATTTTCGGATGTATGGGGACCATCTCCCATTGCTGGTTATTCCGGTAACAGATATTATGTCTTATTTGTGGATGCTTTTACTTGATATAGTTGTCTTTACTTGCTGCATAATAAATCTCAGGTCTATCAAGCTTTTCTACAATACAAAGCTATGATTGAAACTCTCACTGGATTAAATATTAAGTCCCTCCAAATTGATAATGCTAAGAAATTCACCTTTAATGCCTTTATTGATTTTCTGCATACTCATGGTATAACTCACAGACTTACTTGTCCATACTCTCACCAACAAAATGGTAAGGTTGAAAGGAAACATAGACACATAATTGAAATAGGCTTAGCTCTTCTAGCTCATGCTAAACTTCCCTTATCCCTTTGGGATAAAGCTTTCTCTTCTGCCATATACATCATTAATAGACTTCCCTCACCTGTTACTCAATCAAAATCACCTTTTGAACTCATACATCACCACAAACCTGATTACACTTTTTTAAAAGTCTTTGTTTGCACTTATTTTCCTCTCCTCAGACCCTATAATAAAAATAAACTTGATTTTCGATCTCACAAAAGCTTATTTTTGGGTTATGCTATTGATCACAAAGGCTACAAGTGCCTTTCTCCTACAGGTAAACTCTTTATTTCTAGAGATGTTATTTTTGATGAATCTGAATTTCCTTATCCCATTCTATTCTCTAACACTCCTATTGCACCCACCATTCTTGTCTCTACTTCAATTCTCACAATTAGTCTCATCCCCCAACATTCTACTGCATCTCATCCTTCTCCATCTCATACTACATCTTCTACTTCCTTACCTCTTATTGTGATATCAGAGACTACTAATGTTGTTTCTAGTTCTCCTTCTTCAGGTCAATTTTTAGCTTCTGATTCAGCTCAACCTTCAATTACCAATGCCATTCCCAATACCAGTACCATAGCTTCCTTCATTTCCTCTCCTCCACCTCTTGTTCATGGTCTTCACCCTATGCAAACTCGAAGCAAATCTGGCATTCATAAACCGAAGACCTATGCTATTGCTTTACTCAATTCTCCTCTTGATTTAGTCAATACTGAACCTCAAACTGTTTCTCAAGCTCTCACTTGCCCTCATTGGAAGCAAGCTATGACAGAGGAATTAACTGCTCGCCACAAAACTGGTACTTGGACTCTTGTTTCACCTCCACCCAACATCAAACGTCAACCCAATGGTACAATTCAGAAATACAAAGCTCGACCTGTTGCAAAAGGTTTTCAACAAAGGGAAGGCTTTGACTTTACTGAAATCTTCAGTCCTGTTATCAAACCTTCCACCATTCGGCTCATTCTTTCCATTACTCTCACAAAAGGCTGGTCCATCATACAATTTGACTTCAATAATGCAAACTCAAACAAGCTCTCTATGGCCTCAAACAAGCTCCTCGGGCTTGGTTCAACACTCTTAATCTCACTCTCCAATGTTTTGGTTTTCACAGTACTAAGTTTGATGCTTCTTTATTTGTTCGTTTTACCTCTGCATCAACCACCTACATCCTTATCTATGTTGAATCACTGGTAACAATCCTTCAAAAATATCCTCTCTTATCACTCAACTTCATTCCATTTTTTTCCCTCAAAGATCTTGGTTCCTTGCATTACTTTCTTGGCCTTGAAGTTACATACCCTTCTCCTACATCAATTCATTTAAGTCAAACCAAAAACATCATTGATCTCTTAACCAAAGCTAAAATGCTTTATGCCAATCCCATGCCTACTCCAATGCTTTCAAATCAAAAATTATCCTCTGAAGGTGACACAGCCTTTTCTGATCTTACTCTCTATAGATCCATTGTTGGTGGCTCTAATATGCCACAATTACCCACCCAGACCTTTCCTTTGCTATCAATAAGGTCAGCCAATTCATGCATAATCCTCTTGATATACATTGGAAGGCTGTTAAAAGAATCTTAAGATACCTCGCAGGCACCATCACCCATGGTCTCATTTTTCATAAGTCCACTAATCTTCGATTCTTTGCCTTCTGTGATTCTGACTGGGGATCTGACGTCGATGATAGAAAGTCTAAAAGTGGCTTTTGTGTTTACTTTGGCTTTAATCTCATCTCTTGGTCCAGCAAGAAACAACATGTTGTTTCTCGATCTAGCACAGAAGATGAATTTCGCAGCTTAACTTCCACCTTAGCTGAAATTACTTGGCTTCAATCTCTCCTCCATGAGCTTCACATCAGTTGCACTGCTCTCCCAACTGTGTTTTGTGACAATGTCGGTGCTGTTATGCTTGCTGCCAATCCTATACTTCACAATAGAACCAAACATTTTGAGATTGATCTCTATTTTGTTCGTGATTGTGTTATTTAAAAACAAGTTTTTGTTCAACATATTCCTGGTACATAACAAGTTGCTGATCTCCTCACCAAACCAATCTCTGCTGCTGCTTTTCTTCACTTCAAAGACAAACTCAGAGTCTTCCCTTTGCCCCTGAGTTTGAGGGGGGATAATAGATGTAATACCAATAGTTAGTTAGTTTGTTATAAGTTAGTTTAGTTTGTTATTTTTCCTTTATTTTTATCTCTTGCTATATATTAGCATCTTCTATCTGTATTTCTGTAATCATCTCCTTCAATAACAATTCTCTTTCTCTTTTCTTTCAACACACCGTGTGTGTTCTAGGCCTGATACCTCACAATCATTGATCTCATCTCCATTGCCATGTCTCTTTCTCTCAACCAATACCCAATTCAAATGAAGTTGAAGCCAAAAGAAGAAGAAAAAAAGAAAACTTAGCAGGACTATCGGCTTGTTTTTCAATGATTATGTTTTACTTAAATACTATGCTATGGTTTTTTTAAGGGCAAATCTATGGTTAGCGCTTATTAGTAGTTAAGAACTCAACAACAAGGACAATCTTTAATTAAATGCGTTATCTTTATTCGTAGTAGCTCTCTCAAATTATGAAAATCATGATATATCTTTAATTTTAAATAATGACTTAAACATGTTTTTAGGCCTTTAAATTTGGATAATTGTTTTTCTAGTACTTAAAAATAAATTGCTTTTTATGAGTTCTGCAAAAAATAATTTTTAGTTGATCTTTCTTCATTATGTTTATGTTTATGGTTTCACAATTTATGGTGGTTTTTAAACTCCAACATTTATTATTTTAATTTATTTTAAAAAAATCTAAACCACCAAAATGTTTATAACTCGTATGATTTAATGACTCTTTTTTTGCATACTAGTATGCGCACGAGTCAACTTAACACGAAGATGCATGTTTTCAATTAAAGCATAACTTCATTTAAGTAAAACAAATATAATAATGTCTAATATTTAGTAATCAAATGTTTGATATACATTTTTTTATGCAAATAGTTTATCAATATTGTTTTACCAGCCAACATAACAAGAAGAAGAAGAAGAAGAAGAAGAAGGAGGACCACAATGCTTTCTCACAAATTTTCGTGCTTCCTGGTCTGGAGTGTGCTTTTGTTGGCGGTTCGCTTACTTGCTTATTTGTGTGTGAATGAAGAAGAACAACTGTGCTAGCTTGACACGTACATTCCGAGGCTGTGTTTTGTTATGAGCATGACCGGGGGGGACAAAGCTAAAATGAGCTAATAGCATGACACATAAACTTTTCCAGCTTTCTTTTATTACAACAGATAGATTCTTGACAGTTTTAAAGAAGAAAAATAAAAACATGGATGTGAAAATGTGACAATTTTTTACATATTCTAACCATTTTAAATTGTCACAAATTATTTTTTAAGAAATTAAATTAAAAAAACATTTATGACAATGAAAAGCAGCATTATAAAACCCAGCTCGATCATTGACCTAGTCTAGGTAGTGGGTCAATGAGTCAGTGGTCCAACCGATGAACCAATAATTAGTCCGATTTGACCCGGTATATATTAAAAAATTCAAATTTATATTATATATACCTATACAACTAACATTATTTGATTAAAAAAAGTTTATCCATAATTTCATACTCAAAAATTCAAAATAACAATTGAAGTATTTATTGAATTCAGGGAAAGTTGCTTGA
This sequence comes from Glycine tomentella, assembly GCA_007407185.1. NCBI lineage: Eukaryota > Viridiplantae > Streptophyta > Magnoliopsida > Fabales > Fabaceae > Glycine > Glycine tomentella. Next base: position 277,484 of record PYAF01003393.1, on the reverse strand, counting down.
AGCATAAACAAGATTGATTCAAGTCTAAAGTTTTGAGCTTTCAAACATGCAAAGGACAACTTGGAGATTAATTAGGATAAAATGTAAGAGAAAAACAATTCTGATGATCCTAAAGCATTGCATTCATTCTAACTCATAAATAACTTAAAATGATTTAATAAAAATCACAAGGCTTTCATAAAATGGTTAAGTTTCAAACATGTTTCAAAGGTTTTTGAAAAAATGGTTTTCTTGTTGTTTTAATCGATTACTCATGGTGACGTTTTCTTTCAATTTTAGCCAGCAAAAATTTCCATGTAACCTCACATTAATCTTTTGGGTGTTGAGATTATATAAAGTTCTTTTTAATTAAAAAAAAAACAGAAAATTATGACAAATGAATTTTAAAAATAACTACTCAAATAAATTGGTTAGAAATTTAACGATATATGCTCAAATCAAAGGTAAACTTTTTAGCCTTGAGTAGTTATTTTTAAAATTCATTTGTCATAATTTTCTGTTTTTTTTTTTATTAAAAAGAACTTTATATAATAATCTCAACACCCAAAAGATTAATGTGAGGTTACATGGAAATTTTTGCTGGCTAAAATTGAAAGAAAACGTCAACATGAGTGCACAATCTAAGGAAACAAACTAGTGAGATCGTATCAAGGTTCCTGCCGCTAGGAACAAGCTAAATACAGCTGCACTTCCCAGAGTGGTCTGCCCTATATGCCTTATCTTGAGGAGTCCAGGAACCTGCAAGTTTTCAACATCATAGCTGAGTACCTAAACAAAGGGAGCTACATCATTATTCAGTAGAGTAGTTCCCTAGGAATGAATAAAGAAATGCCCATTGCAGTTCTACAGAAAACCAGAGAAATGATTGATTGAATATATACTGCCAATATAGGCATGTGCAATGTATAGTATCCTTTAAAAACCTCGTGGCTGGAACATGCATATGATTTTATTTTATCTTTATTGTCAAATGTTAGTTTAGTTAGAAATATTAGTTGAAGGATTCGAACTTGCAACATTCCCCTTCTCAAGCCCCTCCTTCCCAACCACTAGGTCAACGGAACATGCATATGATTGAACAGTACTCAAAGTTTGAAGATTAGATACATATCTGAAAAAGACTAAGGAGCCTAAAAGATTAATTCATAACATACTTTCAAATATCAGAATTGTATGTACTCATCTACCTACGACTTGGAAATGATATGTTATCCTAGTATTTTCTTCCAGATTGGCATTAAGATGATAAAGTAATAAACAATGACTTGTTTAACTGAACACATCTTGTAATGTATGAGAATCAAAATCAAAAATTTTATCTTCGTTTTTTATCATATAAACATGTAAATCAGATTTAAGAGATGCAAGGGCCAAGGGAGGAAATCATTATGAGAAAATTGAGAAGAGAGCCATCAATTAGCAATAAAAAAAGTAGAACTCACTGTCTTTGATGGGGACTATCCAGTGGGATGGATAGCAAGAGACGAAAACTTTTTTGAGGTGCAGCACACATGCTCATGGGTGAAGGTGCACCTCACCTTAATTTGTAAGTAGGGGGGGAACCCACTATTCATTGGTTCCAATTTCTTCGGAAGCAATATTTGAAGCTCATTTTGGTAGAACCAGTGGAAGATCTGTTAAGGCATTTTGGAGGATGTGATGAGGGGAGTCCATTAGAAAGTTTGGCTATCTTACAAGAAGATGGAAGTATGGAGGATTATGCAAGAAGTTTTAAAGTCATGAATCTTGATAGCCAAATCATGGAGTTGCCAAAAGACTAGGTTCTGGGTTATTAACTTGGGGGATTAAAAGAGGACATTATGACAAGAATCAGAACACACCAACATTGTTGAATAATGTGGGCTATTGAGCTGCCTAGGAGCATTGAAAAGGAATAGTGTGCGAAATGAGTATGTTCAACGCCAATGAAACCCAACAATCGGACACTCAATAAGAGGAAGATGGGGCTATTCTATTCGGGTGGTCATACTCATACTCACGCTGGCAATTGGTTCTTTTAGTGGGAAATTGGGCCTTGGGTCAATGCTCCAAGGATGCTCCATGCCCAACACAACTTGACCCAGCTCTATATCACAATTGCAAAATTCCTCAACCTAGAAGGGCACTATTGCTGACATTTTCACTAAGCCTCCAATCCTTTTAATAGGAACAAAGGCATAAATCATATTCCCTACACACTAACTTAATGAAATGCAAGGTCGATGGGTGCAGTTTCAAACATGGGGATGCATACACCCTGTACATCAATGCCAAGAGGGAAGTCTGTGAGAGAACCAACTGGTAAAAGAGAGAGAATAATGAAGAACGCTCAAGGCCCTATAAAACCCGCACTAGAATGACATTATTCCAATATGAGACTATAACTTGTAAGTCGATCCTGAGAGTCATGTTTTTAGGCAAAGATGAAGAGGGAACTATGAAGCGGAAACTTGAACAAGGACACCAGACAAAACACAAACACTTCGACATTGGGACATTATGCATGTGCCCTCATGCATGCATGTGTGAGTGAGAGAAAGAAAGTCAAACAAAAGTAAATTTTTACATCATGACAAAAGATCTAAGCTGAGAATCAAGATTGTATATTCACCTTCTCAAAACAACTTGTTAAGCCTTTACATTTTTCTTATAATAACGAACCTCACAAAAAAGCACTAAGTTGAATCAAAGTAAGAACTTTATTTCTTTATAAAGAAATTCCAAAACAAGATAAAGTTTATCTTTCAGAAAAGGTATACTCACCTTCTCAAAATAACTTGCTAAGCTTCGCATTTTCCCTATGACAATGGGCCTCACAACTTCTCTCAAGGAAGGATAGAAGGAGCAATGTGAGCTCTACCAAAGCCCCTTGCATGGTACAGGTCCTGAATATCTTATAGGGTATTTCCTGAATGGGTTGAAGGAAGAAGTCAAGGGTGAATTGGAAGGTGCCTAGTGGAATACCAAAGATGATGAATTATGCCCAGTGGAAAGATGATAGGAAGTGGATATTAAACGAGGGGGGATTTTCAGGCATGGAAGGAAGGGCCACATATAGAAGTTCACATCATACAAAACAACATATGAATTTGTTTCTGGGAAACCTGCAGGAACCAACCCAAAAGAAGGTTTGGTGATGAATTCTGCAACTGGCAGAATCAAATGGTACTTTGACAAGCCAAGGAAGTTTTAAAAGATATTTTGATGCAGAAATACAGTTGAACATCAAGAAGGGGCTTTGTTCTTAGGAGTGATATAGCTTAGATCATCTGTTCCAAAACGTTACTGGAGGAAGATTCCGAAGGAGTAGGAGATGGTGTGGCTTCTTTTGATAGGATGGGAAGTTGAATTTCATCTTGATGACAAGGTCAAATTTTGGTGGGAGGAGTGTTGTTTGAGATCATGGTGATTATAAAGGGAGATGGGATCGCATGCATAATTAAAAATAAAAAGGGAGATGGAGAGTTAGCTAGGATAGTTATATGATTTGGTTTTGTTTGAAGGCTTTCACTTAGTTTGTTTCACTCATTTGGTCTCTCTTTCGTGTTAATTAGTGGCAGGATATTTAACTAAGACCAGTTGTGGACTTCTCAGTCCCAACATTGACTAGTTCTATTTATGTATCCAGCTATCAAAGAATCAACCAATCTCTGGTTTCTTCCATAGAACTCCTAATCAGTATGTTGAGACATCCGATGTCAAAGAAGAAAAATTCAAAGCCTAGATATTCTTTCTTCCTCTTTCTCCTCCGTTTTTTTTTTTTTTTTCTTTGATCCCAACCAGTTAAACTCCGAATCAGACCTGTTCACTAAATCATCAGACACTAAACTAACTAAGTTGCAAAATCCATAAATTAACAGTTTCATATTACATTAACTTCCACTTAGTGAAGCATTAGGGTTAAGATAGACTTTAATTTTAAAATCAGAAATACAATTGATCTCCTATTGATTCTTCAGCTTCCGAAATCTAAATACAATTAATCAAAATTAACTTTTCCCCCCCGAATTCTTCGTTAACTAAAACCCTAGTCATCATCACCATAGCTTTTCGAGACTAAACTGCCCCCAATCAAATTACAAAAAATTGCAATTGCCTTTTCCAATTCACTCATTCAATAATCAATTACATATATAAAGGATTTGAATCGCATACCTTATACCTAATTGCGTCGTAAGTCCCATAAACAGCACCTGCATGCAACACGGCAGTTCCAAAATTCACAATACTAACCTAAGAACAGAGCGAAAGCTGTGCCGTGTTTGCCTATTAACGAAAAGGATCCAACCAAACCGTGAATAAGAAGTGAAAAATATCTCACCGACTGCGCCGCCGATAGCACCGCCAACGGCGGCTCCGGTCGCCACGCGTGTGAGGACGCTGTCTCTAGCCATTCTCTTCTTTCTTCTCTGCTTAACCTCGCCTTCAGACTTGTATTTTTTTTAATCAGAATTTGCTTTTATTAAGTTTTAGGCTTCCCTTAAAAAACAAAAAAAAAAAAAAAAGTTTTAGATTATAATATTATTAACTAAAATATTTTTTTTCCCCAGAAAAATACTAAAACTTAAGATTTACTTCCTGAAAAAAATTTGTTCTTATAAAATTATAATGTTATATTTTTTTTGTCAGGAGTTACATTCGGATGAATTCAAACTGAATGATGACTGAACACATAAGCTGATTCATTAATCAATTAAATGTCGACGCCTGTTATAACCCTGAGACTCTCTCTTCAAACTATGACGCCAACCCCTTCTCTCTGTGTTCTTCCTTTCAGTTTCAACACGTCTCAGATATTTGTCACACATGGTATGGTGCATATGGTGGTAAAGTATTTCCGGCTTGCGGATGCTCGGACCTAAGTCCTTATTGTACATATGGCGGAGGAAAGGAGGAGTTGGTCGAGTTTGTCGGCGGAGTAATTGTCGTTCGCGTTTCAGGAAGGGTTTGGTTCTGCAACACGATTGAATTTCTCGGTGATTGGGTTTATGAATCTGAATATTTTGCTGAATATTTATTTGAATCTGGAGTTAAAACTTTTGATTTTGTTCAATGTGTATTATTGGCGTTAATGGTTGGGTTAGAAGTTTTTTTTTTTTTTTTTTTTTTTTTAAGTTCATCAGATTTGATTTTTTTTTTCTTTAATTGGGTCCCAAAGGAGCAAGCTTTCCAACCACCACGTTTGGATCTAAGACTCGGTTCCCTTTTTATGTTCACAGCTCCATCTGGTGTATAGTCCTCCTTATCGACCATGCCCTCTTCCATAGTCATGTTTTAACTTTTGTTTTCACTCAACAGTAGTAGAAACTAGAAACCTCACTCTCTTTCTTAGCCCCTCTCCCCTTTACTCTTTCGTCCCTTTTAGGAGTGATCGACTGCACAACAAGGCGATTGAAATGTATGGGAATTGTAAAAGCATGATTCATATACGGAATATGAATTCTTGTTGATTTTAATTTGTGTTTTTGTCTTGTTCTTGATGTGGATTGATTTTAATTTGCTGCTTTTCCAGGAGGTGGATGGTGCGGTGCTGTCAGGAAAAGGGGTTTTTTGTATTTTTATTTTTATTTTTAAAAAATTTGTGGTGGATTTTAAAATCAACAAATTGTGTTTTAATTTTTCATTTCATTTTTCAGTAATTTATGCTAGTTAATCCAGTACACAAACAAAATAATATTAAATTTATCAACGGATATTTTTAATATTAATTATCTTAATATAATTTATATTATTATATATTATGTGAATTCAAAACATAAAATATATAAAAGTAAGCTAGTTAATAGATAATGTGAATTTAATATGTATGATAAAATTATTATAAGTAGTATATAATATGAATTCAATATATATAACATGATAAATGTGTTATAATTGGGAAAAAAAAATCTAAATAATACTTTTTTTAAAGTTATTTATTAATTTGGTACAGTTTGAAATTTATTTATGAAAATGGGACTCTCAGACAAATTTAATATGCATGACTCAATCTGTCGCTAATTAATATTATTATATATAACATTATAAATTTTAATGCATATTTAATACACATAAATTTATATAATAATTAATTTTTATCTAATAATATTTTTTTACATATATAAATTTATAAAATATATGAACCTAATATTTTTTATTCAAATTTATAATTTTTAATTAAATCATGATTTTTATTTTAAATTTATTGTTTAAAAATACATATATTTTATACAACATGAATGTAGATCCACGAGGAAGATGAATCATATGATGAGTCCATACATCATGAATCTCTAACTTGGGTAGCAAATTTTCAAATTATGGATAACTTCCCCTCTTCCTCTACAAATAATCTCAATATGGAGATAGTCGAGGATCCCAATCTTGAGGGCACTCTATTCCTTGTTCAAGTTCATCAAGACTTGAGGATTTTATCCAAGTTTTGGGGTGATGAGTTTGATGAGGACGATGATGAAGATCCTTCAACCGCAAATACCTTGACCAACTTTCCAAAGAGATAAAACCAATCTCCTTTCACTAAAGTTTTTATTTAAGTCTTAGAAGAAAAAGAAAATGAGGAAGCACAACAAGCAAAAGGCTTCAACTCGAAAAACATCATCTCGACTTACGGAGAAATCTAACAAATCTGCATCATGAAGATTCTATATTGGAATCTTAGAGGTATAGGTAACCTAGACACTAGGTTGGTTATGAAAAAGTTATCTGAGTCTCATAAGCCTGATTTTGTGTTACTTTTTGAGCCTTGGATCAATATCAACCAAGTTTCTACCCTTTTCTGGAAGCGGCTGAACTTAAAACCTTTTTCTTTAAATAATAGGGGGCCTCTCTCACGTAATATATGGTGCCTTTATGATGATCAACTAAGTTTGTCTCTGTTGTATAAGCTTGTACCACTCACTTGTTGCGTAGAGATCTTTAGCTTCAATTATCATCTTTGCAGCAATCCCATAATGGTCTTGGTTCTACATTGGGGACTTCAATGACGTGTTGGGTGCTCATGAAAACAAAGGTGGTCATCTTCCTTTTGCACCCTACTATGTCGAATTCAAAGCATGGTCTGACTGCAATAATCTCACTCATATGCCTACTAGAGGAGCTGAATGCACTTGGTCAAATGGTCGAAGGGGAAGAGCTAATATTAATATGAACATCAATCGAACTTTGTGTAACGATGAAAGTTTTCACTTCTAGAACAATATATCTTGTTGTTCCTTGCCTAAAACCAAGTTTGATCATCATCTATAGTTGTTAATATTGTAAAAGGATGTTTTTCACCATAAGGCCTCCTTCACATTTCACAAAATGTGGTCGAACCACTCAAATGTCAGTAAGTTATTTCTGAAGTTTGGAACACTCCACTGGTGGGTTGCTTGATGTTCATTCTTGCTCAGAAATTAAAATAAGTTAGAAAAAGAAGCTAAAAGAGTGGAATAAAACCAGCTTTGGGGATGTCAACCTCAATGTTGATAAAGCTTTGAAGGACCTTGTAAAGGAAAATATCACAAGAAGGGGATGGATTGAATTGTGATTTAGTGTAATTGTTGAAAACTTTTTCAAACCAACAAAGCTTTTTTGTATGCGAACATAACTTTGTAAGAAAGTGTAACAACCTTTATTACTAGAGCACTTTAGATTATGAGAGAAACAAGTTTGCAAAAACGCAGTATATCTTAAGACGATTAAAACACAATTCAGACCCAAGTCAATTAAAAATAGAGAGAAAGCAAAAGGTAAACAGATACAAAGAGTTGTACTTGTTCGTCTCTTCCATTGAGACTACGTCTAGTTCTTGGTAAATCACCAAGTTCCACTAACTTTTCACGAGTTACAAATATTATGTCACGATTACTTCTGGATCTTACAAATGAAACTCTATCCCAAGTTTGATCAACACTTAGTATTCTTTGTTCTACCAAGTTACTATTAGCTCTAAACAAATCAGACAAGATTTGTGGTTGAGGATTGCTCAGATACTAACACAAAATTGTCTTATAGGTGCTTAAACAAACTCAACACTTAGTATTTTCCTCTTAGGGTGTTCAAGGTGTTATCATGCAACATGAGACATAGATATTATAAAGATATCATATGCATATCATGCAACATTTTTCCTTTGTATCTGTTTGCATCTGATCAAAATAATTAATGATTTTGATTCATGTTTTAGATGTAAATGTCCTTTTGACTAAACATACCTTGACTTTGTTCAAAACCAAATTAGTAAAAATGATTTTTTTGATGACCTTTTTCTGTAAGAGAAGGAAGCCCAAACAGTCTTACTAAGTGCTCTCCAAGCCAAAGAAGAGTTATGGCAAGAGAAGTCTAGATTAAATTGGCACTTAAATGGTGACAGAAACATTGCTTTTTTTTTTTTCTCTTCTCTTTCACAAAGTGATCAAGATCAGGGATTCTTCCAATCAAATCTCTTTGCTGAAAACATGAGACTTGATTTTAGACAAAATAAATGATATCCAACAACATGTTCTCCAATACTTCAATGATTTCTTTGCTCAATCTAACAACTCTACAAGATCCAATCTCATTTCCCAATGTTGAATCCACATTCCTGATTTTAATTATGAAAAATCATTAGATAATCAAATTGATAGGATGATGGGTCTATCTAATTACTAACATCTTGTTCAAGTGTTTTAGTCATATATTTCTTAAGGAAAAAATGTGTACATTCTTAGGTACCTAGAACGATGTTCAGAAAGGTTTGCTCAGAACAACTGTTAGTGAGTTATGAACTCAGAAGATTTCTTGAAGCTCATCAGCATGATGAAGAAAGCTTCTCTCTGAGTACTCATTCATTATAGTGTATTGAACAACTAGGTCTTGAAATAAGAAGATTACATAGAGAGCATCAAGCATCAGAATGATGAAGAACATGAATTTGAAGACTGAACTTTAGAATGACCACCTCAGAATGGTTTTCAAGGGACAACATCAAGTCTTCCATATGATGCCACAAATACTAAAGGCACATCAAAAGATTGAGGTTGACAACACTTCACTTAGTCCATGAGAAGATGCAAACTTGTTGAAAGCTGAATCTGTCCATGGAAAGCTCTGATGAGAAGCATCATAATAAAAGACTGAAGATATTACATAGTTTGATCTTGGACAAAACACTAACGCACCAACAACTGAAGCTTCACTTAGTGTTTATGAAACAATCTACTTTAGAATGCTTGGAGTTGTGAAGAAGTGTTAAGTTTGATGAAGCCGCTCTACTTCAGAAAGGTATTTCAGTTTGAAATTCATAAAAAGAATGTATCAAGAATGGATTCTTTCCCAGCAAACATTAGAATGGCTATTCTGATGATACTTTAGAATGCTCATTAGAAAAGTTTCTCACAATGGGAACCTTAGAATGACTTCCTCAGAATGATTTTGTAAGTTGTGAACTCATGACAACTATCAAGTCTACTTAGTTGCTAAAGAAGTCTGTTTGTTGAGTAGAGCCCTCCTCAACGGTCTTCTTATGAGCTTTATGAGATTTTTTTAAGAGCATCTTAAACCATGTTGAAGTAATCAAAAGAGAACAACTTGAGAAATCCTCTAAGTGAGAAATCTACAGTTTTTGCTTCAACTCTCTATGTGAGAGTGACCTATTTTTGTATTGCGCTTGTAATCTGTAATATATACTAGATAGAAGTGAAAGGATATATTCCTGAGTGGAATCCATCTATGAGGAGAAATATCAATGTTTGTGCAATAAAAAACACATAAACTATTTACTATTGTAAGCCCAGTAGTGGCTGGCAAAGTCAAAATCCAGTGGTGTTGCTGGTCTTGTTGATACTAGATTTGAAGTCCAGTGGGAGTACTGATTAGTTCTTGAAAACCAGTGGTTGTTGGTTTAGCAGGGACTGATCATGTTAGTGAAATCTCATCTTGAATGGTGGAAATTGGACGTAGCCCAAGGTTAGGGTGAACAAGTATAAAAATCACTATCACTTTTCTTCTTACCTCTCTTGGTTTTGACTTTGAACAAGATTTGTTAACTGTTTGTATTAAGCTCTAAAACAAATAGTCTTTTCACAAATACATCTAAAACCAAACTCGTTTTATCAAAGGCTTTTCAAATAAATAACTCTATTTTAAAACCAAAGATTAGATCTATACAAGAATGTTATTTTTAGAATTGTTTGCAGTTTCATTCTGAACTGCTTGCATTTTCATTCTAAGCTTAGAATAGTTATTCATTATGAACTGGTTCTTCTGAACTTACATCAGAAATCTCTTTGTTTCTAAAAGAAGAATTAAAAGTTTATAAAACCCTAATTTAACCCCTTTTTCTTATGGTGTTTTTGTCACTTCAACCAAGTTATCCCTCCTCTTGTTTCAATATAAGACAACTTTTATTGACTAATCGACCCTATTTTGATGAGGTCAGAAAGGCGATGTTTTCCATGAATTCCAATGAAGCTCCTGAGCCATATGATTTTGGGGTTTACTTTAATCAAAAGTTTTGGGACATTGTTAGGCAAGATGTTTTTCAAGCGAATCTTAAATTTTTCAAAGAAGGCTGGTTGCTTCCAAATTTGAACTCTAACTTGGTGGTCTTGATACTTAAGAGTCCTAATGCTGATTATATAGAGCGTTTCAGGCCCATTGCTTTAGCTAATTATCAGTTCAAGATAATTATAAAAGTTTTGGTAGACAAGCTTTCTTTGGTGGATCCTAAGCTTATTTCTTTGAATCATTAAGGAAGGGGAAATCTTTGACTGTGTTTGTACTACTTATGAAGCAATTAACATGCTGGAAAAAGAGTATTTGGTGGGAACATTGCTTTGAAGATTGATATTAAGAAGGCATTTGATACCATGGATTAGGCTTTTATTTTAAAAGTCTTATAAGCTTTTGAATTTCACTAATCTTTATGTAATTAGGTAGAAACTATCTTGCTTTTGGCCAAGCTCACAATCTTGATTATTGGTAAACCTGTTGGATTCTTCTCTTATATAAGAGGCATCAGATAAGGAGATCTTTTATCTCCCCTCCTTTCTTTTAGCCGAGGACGTCTTAAGTAGGACTATTTCTAATTTGGTTGACAAGGGTCTCCCAGAGATTTGCCAACCTCAACCTATGGCAAAGGAACTAAAAGGAACCTTGAAAATCTCATGGACTTGTTCTTTAATTATGGTCAGGCTTCTGGTCAAATCTTCAGTTTGGAGAAATGTAAATTTTTCTCTGGCTCCATTCCCCAATCCAAATTGAGGGCAATTGCCAACCTTTTGGGCTTCAAGGAGCAGTCGAATGGTCGATGCCTTTTATTTATCTCAGGGGTTCCTATTTTCTTAGGAAAACCAAGTAAGAGATACTTTGAATAAATTGCCGAAAGAATTAAAACCAAGCTTGCTTCTTAGAAAGGTGAAACCAGTTATTCATGGTATGTTGATTTACTGTTTTCACACCTATGTGTGGCTAGTGTCTTTACTTAAAGACATTGATAGATGGATCCATAACTTCATTTGGTCGGGAGATGTCTCGGTTAGGAAACTGGTGACTGTTTCTTAGGCTAAGGTCTGTTCTTCCACTTCTAAAGGAGGTCTTGGAATAAGATCTATCCGCTCTATAAAAAATGTTTCTATGTTGAAGCTTGGATTAGAGATGTTGTCCTTTAATTCTCCTTGGGCTAAACTCATTCGTGCAAGATCTTTGAGAAACAGGCGCCCCACCATGACATATTTATCTTCTTCCATCTGGTTTGGTATTCAGCCTTTCTTTTAATTTGTTTTGGATAATGCTTCTTGACAAATCGGTGATGGTGAAAATATTAATTTCTGGAATGATAAATGGCTCACTGATTCTATAGTCAATTTGAGGTTAATTCCAGATCATCTCCAAAATTCTCTCTCAGCTTCTATTAAGAACTTCATTCATAATGGCAATTGGTTGATTCCTTCTCCTCTTGCTGATAACTATTCAGCTATTGCTGCTTAAATTAAAGATACTATCATTCCTCTCTTTCCCAACAAAGATCAGGTAATTTGGGGTTCAAATGACTCTGGAACTCTGTCTTTCAAAGATGCTTTCTTATACGTGTCTCCAGTTGCTAACCAGATTTCATGGGGAGAGTTTATCTGTTATTCTTTCATTCCTCTATCTAAAGCTTTTCTCTTGTGGGGAATCTTTCAACACAAATTCCAATAGACGACAATCTTTGGAAATAGGAATGTCATATAGTCTCAATGTGTAGTCTCTGTGGAGGTCATTATGAAATCACTCAGTATTTGTTTCTTGATTGTGGCTATGCAAAGCTTTGGGACTGGCTCGGAGACATACTTAACTCTCCCATAGGAAAATCTTTCTTCTATAATATTATGAAAATTTGCTCTAAGAATTGGTCTCAACAAATGCATGATCTCATAGCGGCTATCATCAACATCTTATGGCGTTTCAGGAACAAGATCAAATTTGAGAATTTATTAATTTCGCTTATGTCTTGCATCAGCATAGTGACAACCAGCGTTTGCTAGTTGGCCAATGCTTCTAAAGGTAAAATGTCTTCTTCGATGACAAAATTTCCCCTTCTAAACTATTTTTTTGTTGTTGGTCACCCTAGGCAGCCTATTTCAGTCAAAGAAGTGATGTGGAATACCTCCCTTCCTGGTTGGATAAAGTTCAATATCAATGGGGCTCTAAAGAATCTCCTGGCTTAGCTAGTTGCAATAGGATATTTATGGACAATAGTGTTGTAATCATGGATTGTTTCTCAGCAAACTTGGGTTTTGAGTATGTTTTTTTTGCTGAATTAATCGGAGCCATGTTAGCTATAAAGATTGCTTTCAATAAAGGTTGGCATAGTTTGTGGTTGGAGTGTGATTTTATGCTTGTGGTTGAAGTCTTTGCTTCTAATTTTGTGGTTCTTCCTTGTACTATTAGGAACAGATTGAAAAATTGTATAGTCATGACTTAAAGTAGGCACCGCACGTGTACCTGTTCTCGCGGGGACTGATCCGGACCTGCCCCAACTTTGAAAGGCAAAAATCGAGTTGATCAGGGTCACATTCAGATTTTTCCTGATTGAGAAAGTTAGGTTTAAGAATGCGGTCAAGTATGCTGGTCCCACCCCCACCCCCGCCCCACTGCTATTCTAATATAATAATTATTTAAAATTACTATTATAACCTTACAATTTTAATGGATTAATGCTTGTTTTATGCATGAAATTATTGCTTTCCTTATAATTGTGTACAATTTTTACTTAATTTCATGTTAAGCTCCAAAAATAAACAAGAGAAAGAAATTTTTACATATTCTGTTACTAAGCATTTGAAATTTCAACCTTGGTAAACAAGATGTCATGACCACTATTTCTTTAAGCTATCCAAAAATAAATGAGGTCAAACAATTTTTACTTGAAATTTCAATTTAGCATGCTGTAATAGATTCAATCCAATTACAAATATATGTCTTGTTTTTTTCCATTTTTATGAATAAACAAATAAGATAGGATTGAGGGCGGGGTGGAGTGAGGAAACCTGATCCCCAAGCGGGAGTGGGGATGAGTCTAATTTTTGGACCCATGCGGGGATCGGGGGCAAGGGCAAGGGCAGGGACGGGGAGGACTTGTGGAGTTGGAGACGGGGTGCGTGGAGACTAAACCCGTCCCTACCTTGCCCCGTTGCCAGGCCTAACTAAAAGACATTTTTGGTTCTAATTATTATCGAGAAATAATGAATTGAGTTTATATAGACATTTTGGATGCTCATGTTGAAATAGCCTTTCTTGCTATGAAATACCTCACCCAGTTTTTTTTTTTTTTTTTGGGCTGTGCCTCACGCATTTTATAAAGTATTTTTTTCCCAAAGTTTAATGATAGTTACAAAATATTGGATATCAGTAGAAGTAGTAAATTTACTATAATTTGGGAAGAAATATGATTATTTCATTATGCTAAAAGTTTCGTAGAAAATTTAATTTATTTTCTGCACAAATATTTACAAAATTTGTTTTGTATTGAAACTTGTTGATTATTACACACAAAAAAAATTACAAATAAATTTTCCATTTTTTATATTTAGTACCCGATAAATTGTAAAAAAAACCCTAGGAATGATATTAAATTTCATTAAATTCACTCCACAAATTTTCGTTATTTTCTGCACAAGTTTTTACAAAGTTTATTTTTTTTGTATAAAAAAGATTCTTAGATTTTCCACAAAAAATAAATTATAAATAAACTTTCCATTTTTTTATATTTAGTACCTGATAAATTCTAAAAAAAAACCATAGGACTGCTATTAATAAAGTAGGGAAAATATATTTTAATATTATAAAATCCGATTAATTAAGAAAATAGTTAATATTTGAGTAGTATCGATAAATGCTTAAAATTAACTATACGAAATATATTATAAAAATTATTATTTTAATTTGTACATTATTGATTTAATTATTTTGGTCCTTTCAATTTAGTTTTTCTCTGCCACTGCCAAATATATTTAATTTTCAAAACTATAATTTACTCATAATTTTATTTAAATAAATTGTGGAAGAAGAGACTGAGATTAAGATTTATGTTTGTCCTTACTTAAATCCTTTCTAAAAAGCGGAACAATTTATAAGTGAAAAATAATAGGCATAAATATTTTAGTCTCAAGATTGTCTCTAAAAAAAAATAAAGTATTCTAATTTAACTGAATGTATGTACATAAGTGAAAGCTATCGGGCATAATTTTGGACTACATGTTTATAATTTCAACTATATCTGTGATATATAATCGACAATTTACAAAAAGAATTAATAATATTCATGTACCGGTTATATTAAGATTGATTTAATCTCACACACAAGAAAAAAGATCGATTTCAACTATAGTGGTCCCTAATTATATGCAGAGCCTCTTGGTGTCACTACTAGAAAAACTATTTTTCGCATCGGTTATTTTTGACATTCGACATCGGTTTTGAAACGATGATGAATCAGGCGACATTGAAAGTATGGAAGTTAACATCGGTTTTCAAAACCGATGTTAACGAAATTCTACAACTTCGATTTTTAGTAAAAACCCGATGTCTCTATGTAACGAATAAAACTTAAGAACAGTAAAGCGTACACTACAACATCGATTTTCTTAAAAAAACCGATGTTAAGTTAGAATAGAACATCGGTTTTCAATGAAAACCAATGTTGATGTAATTTAACAACATCGATTTTTTTAAGAAAATCGATGTCCCTGTGTATGTAACAACATCGATTTTCCTGTGAAAACTGATGTTGTTATACACATAGGGACATCAGTTTTCTTTATGAAACCGATGTTAAGTTACAATACAACATCGGTTTTTGATGAGAACCGATGTTGTTACATGACAGCAACATCGGTTTTCAATAATGTTGTATTATAACTTAACATCGGTTTTCATAAGAAAACCGATGTTGTTTTCTTAATTTTTTTAAATATTTTTTCTGTTTTGTTATTTTAGCAATTTTTCATCAACCTGTAAATCAAATACGAGCATCCAACCAGCCAATTTCAAAATACATTTCAATAAAATAAAATTTCAATAACAAATTAAATTCAATAGTACAATGTACATAAAAATGATTTCCTATAACTTAATGTTTATACAATTGTTCAAAATCTGTTAACCACCTAATCTAATATTTGATCTCTAACTTTAAGATAAAATTTAGCCCATTCAACCCTAATGGCCTTCAATCTCTGCGCTTCCAGTGGTCTTTCATCAGTGAAATACTGCATGA
Organism: Glycine tomentella; assembly: GCA_007407185.1. Classification (NCBI taxonomy): domain Eukaryota; kingdom Viridiplantae; phylum Streptophyta; class Magnoliopsida; order Fabales; family Fabaceae; genus Glycine; species Glycine tomentella. The sequence goes on along the minus strand of PYAF01003393.1, from coordinate 261,763 downwards.
CATAATAAAACATAATTTAAAAATAAAATTAGTTTTAAATTAGACAATTACCATGTCCCATTTCTCCTTGAAGTCTCCTTGGACTATCGTCGACATCCAATGCATGACATAATAGCCATACTTGTGCTTCCTCTTTGATTATTACACTAAATTCAATAACATGGTCAAAGTTAAATGGAAAATTATTGTAAATAGTAATAGATATTATTTTGAATACATAAACCATGATTTATTAAAAGACTTACTTTAAGCGCAATCCATTTAATAGTAGCCTTTGATTTAGTTCCTTCAGTGTCATGTACGGCCTTCAAAGCACTGGTTAAGAGAAAGATGCATGCATATTGTACAATTAACATATTCATGTGTTAGAAATGATAATAGAAATGTGTTACAAATTGTACCTGTTAATAATTCCTTTCAGGTAGTTATCAAGCCTATTGTGCAAAGAACAGAACCACACGACAACATTGGCCTTAGGACATATGACGACTAGTTGCCAATGTGAACTGAGTTGGACAAAAATAAGTTATTATACTGCACATATTAATTAAATTTTTTTGTGCATTTTTACTTAATTACCCATTCAAGTACGCTGCAAGGTAGACTTCTTTTTGTGAACTCTGCATCCATTTCTTGATGTAGTCCTTGGATTCAAATTGAGATTGGCCAGATCTCTGTATGGACTGTGGCTCGATGAATTCATACACATGGGGATGATCCAATTGTAGACATAACTCATTCATATGCGTATTGTTTTATAAATAAAGTCAATAATGCATGAACATAAACACAATGTGTTATGTAAGATCAAGTAGTGGAGAGTGACTTACAGAATCCACAGTTGTATAACGGAGATGTTCACACATTAACCACCATGGATGATCTAAGAAATATCCTCCTGCTTGATGTACAATGGGAACTTATCATTATGCACCCCGAACAATGACAGGTCCCATGGCACCTGCATCGGTCTGAAGAAAAGATCCGGGATGGTCAATGCGATCTAGAACAAGGGATCCTCAACATGTTTCGGCTTATTTACAGGTTTCGTCGGTACATGAAGTTCCTGTTTAGCCTACACAGTGAACAAACATAAGTTAACCACCGTCTTAACTTTATATGAGACAAATGAATGTTAAATGACAAGAAAGAAGGCAAAAATGAAATACCTTAATCCCAATAGGCTGTACAAGATGTGTTAGCCAAGCAAGGAAAGTGTTAAGGGCCTGTCCAACTAACTGAACCTCATCAGTGGGTACAAGGACGCGAGCATCAGCATCTCGAACTTCCTCAATACCTACCTTGACTTGATCAATACCCAGAGGGATCCTATGCACCATTGTCAACCCCTCATAAAGTCTTCCAAGAGCAATCAGGCGGAGAGGATTGTCATCGACATATAACCCACGCCTGTCAGATGCACCGGTGTCTGGGTCATTACCAGAGGGATCGACACAGGTTTCCTTGGTGCTAACACAGGCACCAAGAGGACATGTTTGAACATCTGGAGGCGACATGACTCCCTGAGACTTCATCTGCGACTGTAGCTGGCTGAAGGACATCATCAGCTGTTGGGTAACCCTCTCAGTGATCAACTGCGTAAGTCTTTCAGTGATAGACTGCTCCAGCTCTTCCCTGATGTTTTCTTTCAGTCAAGACAAGTCTTCAGGTGCCATTGATGACTTGGACTTGCGAGAGGCTGATAGGGCCGGTTCGAAGTACTGTGTGATGGTTACACCGGCTCCGGCAACACGGACACGGCCGAGGTGCTCTGGTCGTCCAATGGCATCAGTCAGGACATCCTGACATCCACTGGGGACAAAGCTACCCTGTGTGGATTGCTCATCCAGGGAATCCTGCAATGAAAATTTAGTATAACATTAGTTTTGTAATTTGTGAGCCAAAAATTCATTAAAGGTGTACCAGTTTGTTGTTTGACTTACAATCCTCTCAACAATCTCACGTGCTGCCTTAGAAGCCATTTGCCTAGTTTATTTTGGTGCGGCCCAGCTTCCACTTCACGTGTCGTCGCACAGGGGACGGAGGATGAATGATGGTCTCCGTGCTGTCATCACGAGTTGCTCCCTCCAATTGTTTCTTGTGTTTTTCCTCCATCAACCTCTTCTCTAATAGATTGTAACCCCAGTGAGACAACACGTGAGGGGCAGTGTTCAGCTTCTGGATGGCCTGAGTCTTCTTTCTAACATCTTGTAAGAATTACACATTCAGGGTTTAAAAAAAAGCTTGTTTGAATACATAATTATGGAATTGTAAGAGAATGTAAAACAATTAACCTCCCAGGAAAAGGCTCTCCGTATTTTTCGCATACAGCGTTGACATTGTCGTCGTTGCCTTCTGTCAAGACCCATTTACGTGTCAGATCTGATCTGAATCTTTCTCCTTAAAAGTCCAATAGTGTTTTAGATTTTTGTTCTTTATCTAGGGTTGATAAAGGGGAGATTCTTGTAAAGGCTTGTAAGAATATTTTATAATAGTGGAACTCTAATTCAGTGTGAATTAGAAGAAACTGGATGTAGCTTCAGGTTTTGAAGTGAACCAGTATAAATTGCTTGTGTTCTTATTTTTATATCTCTACTCTCATCTTATTCATTGATCTTTAATTCTTTGAATCGTATTCATTGTTCAACAGATTTTATTTTGATCTATCTTGGGCTGAGCTATTTGATTGAGTAAAAGGCTTCTTGGTTTTGTAAGTGTAAAGATCCTGAAACTCTAATTTGAATTTGATTTTAAAATACCAAGGTTCAACCAATTCACCCTCCCTCTTGGTTGTTGTGAAGTATTCCTATTATTTTCAATTGGCATTAAGAGCTGGTTCTTGAAAGTTACTCAAGATCACTAGTTTTTCTTCAAAAACAAAAAATGAATACCTCACAAATAACCTTCAAGGAAGGAGCTTCTTTAAACAGACCTCCTATGTTTGAAGGGGAATATTTTAGTTTTTGGAAAAATAAAGTGAAAATCTTTATGCAATCAAATGACCCAGGTGCTTGGAATGCTATAGAAAAGGGTCCTTTTATTCCAAAGAAAATTGTTGCCAATGAATTGATTCCCAAAGAATGGGATGAGATGATTGATGCTGAACAAAAGGTTGTCCAATATGATTTCAAAGCCAAAAATATGATCACTTCTGCACTTTCCTCTGACGAATTTTTCAGAACAGTAAGATGTACAAGTGCAAAAGAGATGTGGGAGATGTTGGAAATTACTCATGAAGGAATTGAAGAAGTTAGGAGATCAAGGCATGCATTGATCCATGAGTATGAGATGTTCAAGATGAACATCAATGAAAGCATTTCTTAGATGCAGACAAGATTCACTTGTAACACCCTCCTAATTCATTATATATATGCATTTTCTTATACATATGCATTTCTAGACAAATGACATAGATACCCTTGAACATTTTTTAAAATAACCAATGATAGTTAGGTCCCCGGGAAAAATGACCAAAATACCCTTGAACATTTGTGCAAATGACCAAAATGCCCTTCTTGAACTGATAAGCTCATATAACTTTGGTAAGGTCCTGGAAACTTGATAAAAATATAGAATGATCTCAGACAAGGGATTATTGATATTATTAGCAAAGAAAACCTATGAGATAGAATTTCTAGAAATTTTGAAAGATGGTTCAAAAAGAATTGAATTTAAAATAAATCTAAGTTTAGTAAAAAAAACACAGAAGAAAGAAAGATACAATCTAGAGAATTTTCTCTTCATTATAGTAGGAATGGATTCTTTAATAAGTGGTCTAAACATTTTACTAATTAAAAACCAAATGGACCAATAGAAAATTAGATAAAACCATTAAAAGAAATTGTGTGACAACTTATTAAATGTTACTAAAACTTTAAGATAGTTTCTAACTA
>PYAF01003393.1:231184-251151 GCA_007407185.1 Glycine tomentella | reverse complement strand
TCCTGGAGTAATCAGTTACGTTACGGGATAATCGATTACAATGAACAAAACATGTTTCTTCTGTATAATGGTTTTATTGGCGTAATCGATTACGACCAATCGGTAATCGATTACATGTGTGCTTAAAATATTAAATACTTATGGAGTAATCGATTACCAGTCGGGATAATCGATTACACAAGCTCTGATATGTGATTAAATTCTCAAAATGATGATATAATTGATTGCATTCACATATAATCGATTACTAGTCATCTTCAACCTTTGAAAGATGTGTGAAATAATCGATTACTATACGGGATAATCGATTACCATGTGTAATTTTTGTGTTCTGAATGAGCAAATAATCGATTATTATTACCATTTAATCGATTATTTAGTCTGTTGGTGCATTCTCTGACAGTTTTTCTCTGAAAATGTAACTGCCCAACCAAATCTAAATCAAATCAAAGGTCACTGAAGTGCCTTAACTACCTCCAACAGCTATATTTTCAAAAATAAGAACGTTGAGAGCATCTATCTAGCCTATAAATATATGCCTTGCATCATTGAAAAGCCTTGCACCTTTGTCTTCTCACTCTTTGTTATATTTCTGAGTTTTTTGTTGTGTGTCTGTGTCTAAAACATCTTCCTAAAATGTCAAATCCCACACCAAAACGTGCTAGGTCCACAGAAAGAAAGGTTGGAGAATCATCATCCAATCCTCCTCCGCCTCAACCCCCAAATAGGTTAGACTTGTGGTTTTCCAATGAGTCTGACAAATTAAACTACCTACAGTTCTTTGCCGCTAAACCAGTGTGCTCACCCAAATACCTGGACCTAGATTGGTTTATTAGGGAATGTTTTCAATTCCCTGCATTCCTAGAAACCCAAGGTCTCAGAAGATTCCTTGAAATGAAGGGTACTTTCTACCCTGAATTGGTTAAAGTCTTTTATGCCTCTGCCAAAGGTTCCATGAATGGAACCATGGTTTCTAAAGTCAAGGGTGTTAGAAATCACCCATGAAGTCTGGGAATCTGTTGCTGGGGTAATATGTGAGGGTGCTAGGAAGTTTGATGAAGACCCTGAGGGATACAGTAAATTAGACACATATAGGGAGATGCTTCATGACCCACATATGCATCTTAGGAACAGATTAGGTATTGGTCATATGAATCCTGAGGATATGTTACTCCACTACATCATAACCTATGTTCTGACTCCAAGGGCTACTAATCATGCCCAAGCCACAGATGATGACCTGCAATTGGTGTATGGTCTAAATAACTCTATTCCCATGAATTAGGTTCTTATATTTGAGGAAATCATGCTTAAGTCTAAGAGACTTGTCAACTATCCTTTTCCTTACCTTGTCTTGGTATCTAGGTTCATTGATCACTTCAACATTGATGTGACTGATGAGGTGATGGACCATACCAATTCCAGCAACAACCTCATAAAAGAAAAACATCTTACAAAGCTGAGGATGCAGAAGACACCTCAAGGCTGGGTGATGGCAGGCCAACCTCAAGTACTTCCTTCTCCACCTGCTGATGTTGACCTTCAAGAAGAAAAGTCTGAAGATGAAGAAAGGGATCAACCTCAGCCCTTATACTCATAATTTGAGTCTTTGATGCTGCAGAAGATGGATGAGCTTCTACAGATGCATCATGATTTTAGGGCAGAGACTAGTGTCTCTTTAGAAGCAATTAAGGATAGGCTAGACATCATAGAGGCTACTCTTAAGACTGATGTCTCTACCTTTTTCTAAATGGCCTATGTTTCTTTATTTTTTATATGCTCTGTTTGTTAGTTTGACTATAATGTTTAAATTCTCTGTGTAATGGCTTCCCAATACATATATAACACTTCCATTCTGCTTATATTTCAATTATCCGCTGTACTCTTTATGTTTTTGACTTAAACAAGCCAAATAGGGGGAGAAATGATTGAGTTTTGATACACTCTACTTATACTCTATTCATCCCTATTTTTTTGCTCAAAATTTGGCCCAAAATCTGATTTGAATGGATTATGGAATTTAGGGGGAGTTAACTGTTCAAAATGAATCAATTATACCTAGAATTCATGTAAATGATGTTTAAATGGAATCAGATGCTTTAATACTTGTTCTTTGGAAAGAAATTGTAAATTTTCAGGTCCAATATATTCAAAGTTTTCTATGGTTTATTACTGTTAAAAAGCTTCAAGTTCAACAATTTGGTCAATCAAGAATTTGGCATGTTTAAAGCCAAAAAGGGGGAGATTGTTGGACTCTGGGGGAGCTTCATGATGTTTGGAAGTCTTTGATACAAGAAGAGTTTTGTGCTTTCAACATGCTTGAAGACTTGGAATTTCATGTAAAAGGAAAGCAATCTGATTGATCCATGCATTCATACATTCAATCATTCATTCATTGATTTAACAAAGTGGTTTTCATGAAAATAAAACAAAGCTTTTAATTCTTTACTAAGGTTTTATTTTGACTTAAAGGCTTTTGGAAAAATTATTTTTATACTGTTGTAATCGATTACATTAAAGATATAATTGATTAAATTGTTCTTGGTTCATTCTGGAAAAACTTTCATGAACAAAGTAACCGATTACCTATCAGAATAATCGATTATTTAACCTTTGTTTTCACATACACTGCTTTGTTGAAACACTTTAATCGATTACCAATAGATAGTAATTGATTACAAAGCTTTACATTGCTATACATGGTTTTAAGACTCTCTGGAAGAATCGATTACCAATAATTAGTAATCGATTACACAGGCTTAATTGAAAATATGGTCTTCCTGTCTTAATCGATTACCAAATATTGTAATCGATTACATAGCTTATTTTGTTTTACAAAGCTTCCTGATTTAATCGATTACCAAATATTGTAATCGATTACATAGTATATTTTGATAATTTGAAGCTTGCTGTCTTAATCAATTACAAGACGGAATAATCGATTATTTTGCTCGTTGCTCATGTCCAGAAATTTGTAGAACACATTAATCAATTACAAGGTTGTTTTAATCGATTACATGAGCGTTTTAATCGATTATTAGGTGCGTTTAATCGATTATTGACAGTTACAAAAGTTTGCTATAAATAGAACCAAGGCTCAGCTTGTTTTGCAACTTGATCATTTCGTATTCTGAGCATACACAAGCTTTCTAAACACATTCAAAGTGATTTTCTGAGTTCTATGAGTTCTTGCTTCAACTAAAACACTCATGGGTTTTTGAGTGATTCAAAAAGCAAGAAGTTTCTTTCAAAGGTTAAGGAAGAAGAATGTTCTGAGTTTGTTTTTGTATTTCAACCTGAGTCGTTCATTCATATGCATGTCATTTACTGGATCATCAGGTTGTTTCTTTCCTTAACTCATTGATTGTAATTTTGTTTACATAGTTTGTTGAATTTGGCTATTGTATTAGGATTCTTATAGCTTGGGACTAGAGAAGGGTTCTCTAGCATAAAGATTAGAGTAGTGGTCTCTGAATATTTCTCCTTAGAAGTCTAATAGGGTTTTAGATTTCTATCCTTTATCTAGGGTTGATAAAGGGGAGATTCTTGTAAAAGCTTGTAAGAATATTTTATAATAGTGGAATTCTAATTCAGTGTGAATTAGAAGAAACTGCATGTAGCTTCAGGTTTTGAAGTGAACCATTATAAATTGCTTGTGTTCTTATTTTTATATCTCTAATCTCATCTTATTCATTGATCTTTAATTCTTTGAATCATATTCATGTTCAACAGATTTTATTTTGATCTATTGAATTCTTGGGCTGAGCTATTTGATTGAGTAAAAGGTTTCTTGGTTTTATAAGTGATAAAGATCCTGAAACTCTGATTTAAATTTTATTTTAAAATACCAAGGTTCAACCAATTCACCTTCCTCTTGGTTGTTGTGAAGTATTCCTATTATTTTCATGCAAGTCACCTGGTTTGGATCTAGTCATGCACAGTTCAACTTGTCAGTGACAGAAATAATATACAACTACTCTACCAGAACACAATTCATAATATTTACTTAAATGATATAGAAAATGGAAAACTGTCACAAACAATTTATTTATTTTTTAAAATAAAATAAAATATAACAATAATAATAAATAAATAAATAAATAAAAAATAAATAAAATTCAAAAATTACCATAATAAATGTCTAAAAATCATTGTTGATTTTTGTAATTTTTTTAATCTTTTTTTAGCTATCTATCTATCTTTAATCTATATATTTATCTATCTTCTATCTATCTATCTATCTATCTATCTATCTATATATATATATATATATATATATATATATCTATAAATCTATCTATCAATTTATCTTTAATCTATATATTTATCTATCTTCTATCTATCCATCAATCAATCAATCTATCTATCTTCTATCTAGCTATAAATCTATCTTCCTAGAAACAATTTTTTTAGTAGATAGATGCAATTATATTATACTAATATCAATTGTACATATATTATTATCTAATTATGAGTGAATTAAAGTTGACACATAATGAACCGTATCTCCAACAACAACACTAGTTTTGATAATGACTGTCGAATCTTTACAAAACAAATAAAACTAAGATAATTTTGTAGCACATGATTAACCTAGGTCGATTCACAGATACAGTCTAATTTGGTTCCTGACTTAATCTACTTATAAATAGCAAAGGGGTTTATCAAAAAAATTGCAGACAATGAACAAAAATTACAGAAACACAAACAAGAATTGAAGAAAAATGCAGAAACTCACAAAATTGATAAAAGGTGTTAAGAGTGCCAAAGAAATGTGGGAACTACTTGAAGTTACGCATGAAGGAAAGTCCATGTGAGAAGATCAAGAAAACATACTCTCATTCATGAGTATGAAATGTTCAAAATGAAAGATGATGACAACATTTCACAACTTCAAACTAGGTACACCCACATTGTGAATCACTTTCTTGGATTAGGGAAAGTGTTTGATGTAGAAGAACTGAACATCAAGATTCTCAAATGCCTAACAAGAGATTGGCAGCCTAAAGTCACAGCCATCAAAGAATCAAAGGATCCATCAAAGATGTCTATGGCAACCATGTTTGGTAAGCTTCTTGAATATGAGCTTGAATTATCTCAATTAACTAATAGTGAAGATGCAGAGAAAAGACATAAGACTATTGCACTAAAAGCTGCACCTTCAAAGATTGAAAGAGAAGAAAATTCAAGTGAAGATGAAGATGATGAGAATATAAATCTCATTGTGAGAAAGTTTACCAAGTTCATGAGGAAAAACAAAAATAGAAGGTTTCCACAACAAAAGAAGAGAAATAACAACACAAATAAGAACAATAACTCATCCTCCATCACTTGCTTTGAATGTGGAAAGCAAGGACACATAAAGTTTGAGTGCCCCTCACTAGCAAAGAAGTCACAAACTGATATAAGATCAAAAAGAGATGGAAAGCCTAGAAAAGCCTACATTGCATGGGAGGACAATGAATCTACAAGTTCAGAATCCTCTTCAAAAAAAGAAGTAGAAGCTCATCTATACCATTTGCGAAGAAGAAGAGTCATCAAGTACAGAATCCCAGGTAAACTCTGAATTCAATACAGTAGGTGATGCTTTTCATGAGATGCATTGTGAAGCTAAAAGATTAGCTATAGCTAACAACAAACTTAAGGGTGACTTAAAATGGCATGTTTCCAAACTTGCTGATTTGCAAGAAAAACTTTGTAAATTGAATGAGGAACATGACAAACTTCTTTCAAGTTACAAGAAAAATGGATGTACATGCTCCTTAGCCACTACTAAGGTTAATAAATACAATAAACTACAGAAAGAATTTGATGAGTATAAGATAACCAAAGCTAGAGAAAATATGGATTTTCAAAGTGAAATTAGTGATTTGGTTGATTTCCTAAGGAAATATCATAGAGGGAAATGTAACTTTAGATGAAATGCTAAGTGTACAAAAACTTGTTGGTGATACTTATGGTTTGGGATATAAACATGGAACTAAAACCAAAGGCAAAATGATGTTTGTACCTCAAAAACATAAGTACCATAGACAACATAATCAACCAAATGCTTATCATAGATTTTCTCATGCTAACTCATCAAAATCTCCTACTTGCAATTATTATATGTTAAAAGGTCATACATCTTACAAGTGCTTTGCTAGAAGATTTTATGTTCCTAATGGTGAATGCATATGGATTGAGAAAAGGAAGAAAGCAACTAACCCCTTTGGACCCAACTCAAATTGGGGACCTTTCTTCTCTACTTAATTTGATTTGTGTAGATGTGTCTTAGAGAAAAATCATCAATATGGTATCTAGATAGTGGATGCTTTAGACACATGACCGGAGACATATCAATGCTCACGGATGTAGTACTTAAAGAAGGAGGATATTTACATATGGAGACAACAATAAAGGCAGAATAATTGGGCAAGGCAACATTGGAGACAACTTATCCACTAAAATCAAGGATGTCCTCTATGTTGAAGGGTTAAAGCACAATCTACTAAGTATTAGTCAATTGTGTGACAAGGGTTTCAAAGTCACCTTCAACAATGAGACTTGCTTGATACATGAAGGAAAAACTGGAAAATTTGCACCTATTGGCAAAAGGAAGGGTAACATCTATGTTCTAACAATTAACCATGCATTCATACATAAAACTGATTATTTAATAAGTAAAGCTAATGAGACATGGTTATGGCATAGAAGAACATCACATATTAACATGCATCATCTCAACAAGTTAATAAGAAAAGACTTAGTAATTGGTCTACCTAAGCTTAAGTTTGAGAAAGATAAGATTTGTGAAGCATGTCAAAGAGGAAAACAAACTAAAATCTCTTTTCAAAGTAAGAACATGGTTTCTACTTTTAGACCTCTAGAATTGCTTCACATGGACTTATTTGGTCCCTCAAGAACTATGAGCAAATGAGGAAATTACTATGGCTTTGTCATTGTTGATAACTATTCTAGATACACTTGGACACTGTTCATTAGATCGAAAATCCAAGCATTCACAGCTTTTAAGAAGTTAGCCAAGTTAATTCAAAATGAAAAAGGCTGTAATATTGTTTCAATTAGAAGTGACCATGGTGGTGAATTCCAAAATGAATACTTTGAAAAGTTCTGTGAAGATTTTGGAATCAATCATAATTTTTCAGCTTAAAGAACACCTTAACAAAATGGTGTTGTGGAGATGAAAAATAGATCACTTGAAGAAGGTGCAAGAACTCTTCTAAATGAAACAAAATTACCTAAACATTTTTGGGCTGATGCAGTGAGCACTGTTTGGTACACCTTGAATAGAATTCTCATAAGGTCTTGTTTGAAGAAAACCCCTTATGAAATCTATAAAGGAAGAAAACCAAACATTTCTCACTTAAGAGTATTCGGCTGTAAATGTTCTTGGCAAGTTTGATTCAAAAGTTGATGAAACTATCTTTCTTGGATATTCCTTGCAAAGTAAGGCCTATAGAGTCTTTAACAAAAGAACCTTGTTTGTTGAAAAATCTGTACATATTGTATGTGATGAATCTAACCCTTCTCTAGAAGAAGTTTTAAGTGATAATGATGCAGAAAACAAAGAAGAAAAGCTGCAGCCTATTGAAGAAAGCAAACAAGAAGAAGATGAAGCACAACTAGAATCCAGTCAAGAAGCAACAACACCTAAGCACAAAGATTGGAGAACCACAAAAGATTTATCATTAGACAACATAATTGGTGAAGTATCTAAGGGAGTATCTACTAGATCTTCTCTAAGAAATCTATGTTGTACTATGGCTTTTGCATCTCAAATTGAACCTAATAATATTGAACAAGCCTTACTTGATGAACATTGGTTGATTGCTATGCATGATGAGTTAAACCAATTTAAAAGGAATAATGTTTGGGAACTTGTTCCTAGACCTTCAACTCATACACCTATTGGCACTAAATGGGTATTTAGAAACAAGTTGGATGAAAGTGGCATCATAATAAAAACAAAGCTAGATTGGTTGCAAAAGGTTACAACGAAGAGGAAGGCATTGATTATGATGAAACTTATGCTCCAGTTGCTAGATTAGAGGCCATAAGGTTATTGCTTGCATGTGCATGTATGTTAAACTTCAGATTGCTTCAAATGGATGTGAAAAGCGCATTCCTTAATGGTTATATTGATGAAGAGGTTTATGTTGATCAGCCACCTGGCTTTATAGATCATCAACATCCTAATCATGTATATAGATTAAGGAAAGCTTTATATGGTTTGAAACAAGCACTAAGATCTTGGTATGAGAGATTAAGCAAGTTCTTGCTTGATCAATCATTCACAAGAGGTGAAGTTGATAAAACCTTGTTCATCAAGAGAAGAAACAAAGATATACTCTTAGTACAAATTTATGTAGATGACATTATCTTTGGTTCCACTAATCACTCTTTATGTAAAGAATTTCAGCTTGTATGTAGAAAGAGTTTGAAATGTCAATGATGAGAGAACTCACATTCTTCCTAGGATTGCAAGTCAAGCAAATGAAGAATGGGACATTCCTTTGTCAATCAAAATACTGCATGGAAATGTTAAAGAAGTTTGACATGGAGAATTGCAAAGCTGCAACAACACCAATGGCAACTTCTACCTATCTAGATTCAGATGAAAAAGGGAAAAGAGTTGATGAGTCAAGATATAGAGGAATGATAGGATCATTGCTTTATCTTACAGTAAGTAGATCAGATATTATGCTAAGTGTTTGCTTATGTGCTAGATATTAAGCTAATCCTAAAGAATCTCATCTAACTGCAGTAAAGAGGATCTTAAAGTATCTAAAGTCTACACCAAAAGTAGGACTTTGGTATCCAAAAGGTACAACTATCAGCTTAATTGGTTTTCTGACTCTGATTTTGCAGGATGCAAATTGTATAGAAAGAGCACATGCTGGTACTTGTCATTTATTGGGAAGCTCTTTAATCTCTTGGCATTGCAAAAAGCATTAGTGTGTAGCTTTATCAACAGCAAAAGCTGAGTATATATCAGCTGGAAGTTGCTGTGCTCAAAGCTTATGGTTGAAGCAACAACTCCAAGACTTTGGTGTGGAACTTCAACACATTCCGCTTTTATGTGATAATACAAGTGCAATAAACATCTCCAAGAATCCAATCATGCATTCCAGAACAAAACACATAGAAATCATTAGATAGACATCATTTCATCAGAGACCATGTGCAAAAAGGTAACATTAAGATTGAATTTGTTGAAAGTAACAAACAATTGGCTGATATATTTACCAAACCCTTAGATACAGATAAGTTTTTCACTTTAAGAAACATGCTTGGTATATTAGATGAGTCTAGTATATGTTGATTGACATGTCTATCCTTATTACCTTGTGTTTGAATGACTTAATCAAAGTATGAAAGACATAAACTCCATTGCTAGCTGAAAAATTGCTTGTGGCTGATAAATGTGATAGTCTTACTGATATAATCGATTACCATTAAAGCATAATCGATTATTTGCTAATTTGTGGCTTCTATAACTGAATTAAGGCTGTTTGTAATTGATTAAGTTGACGAAATAATCGACTATTCCATAACTCGAGTTTCAGAAAAATCAAGTTCACTCTGGAATAATCGATTACATCAACAAAATAATCGATTACATGTATCTCAGATTGTTTTTCAAATTTTAACATGTCTGGAATAATCGATTACTTCATCGAATTAATCGATTATTTGCATCATGCATGTCTGAGAAAACTGCTTCACTCTGCTTTAATCGATTATCTCAAATCATAATCGATTACATTTCGTCTTCAATAAACCATCTGTACTGAAATAATCGATTAACCCTGTATGTTAATCGACTACAGCTTTTCTCAAAATTGATTTTTTGAATGAAATAATCGATTACATATCGATATAATTAATTATTTAAGTGGTTAGTGCAAAAATCTGACAGTTTTGAAACTGCCCATCTACATTAAACCATGTTTTAATAGAATCTAAGCCTTAATGTTAGTGGTTAATGGTTACATCTATAAATAGAACTGCCCATTACATCCAAATCATCCATAAATAGAGACCCTTTGTGATTTAAGAATTCACACCATTCAAGCTTTGCTTATTCTACTTCTCTATCTCTATATTTTTGCTCACACACCAGCAAGCCTCATAAGTTCTAAACTGAACTTATCTTCTCTTCCAAAACCCCATTTCACTCTGAAAATATCCATCTCCATAAGAGCCAAAATCTCAAAGAGGAAAGCCAAACACCATGAGCTCAACCCTCAAATCTTGTGATCAGTGGCTTGATCACTGGTTTACCAAAGAATCTAACAAAATGAACTATTTACAGTTCAATGCAACAAAGCTTCTTTGTCCACCAAAATACTTGAACCTTGGATGGTTCACTGAACAGGGATTCAACTTCCCTCATTTGTTAAAACAACAAGGTCTCACTAAGTTTGTGGAGATGCATGGGACTTATTACCTAGACTTGGTAAAAGTCTTCTACACCTGTGCCAAGATCTCCATGCATGGAACTATCCTCACACAAGTGAGTGAAGTTACCATGGAGATAACTCCAGAGATATGGCAGGAGGTTGCTAGAATCTTCTTTGATGGAGAAAGGAGATTTGATGAAGAAGCTGAAGGATACAATAAGATGGAAACATACAGAGGTATGCTTATTGATCCTCACATGAACCTAAGGCTGAGATTAGGCACTGGACCTATGACTTATAAGGATAGACTCCTACATTACGTTATCACCTATGTGCTCACTCCAAGGTCTACCAATCATGCACAAGCTACTGATGTTGATCTTCAAGTTGTCTATGGACTGAAGCATGGAATCAAGCTTAATTGGATTCTCATTCTTCAAGAGATCATGCAAAAAGCAAAGAGATTGGTAAACTATCCTTTTCCTTCTGCTGTTTTGGTTTCAAGATTCATTGATTACTTTCAAGTGCATGTGTCAAATGAGGTTATGGATCATACCAGCTCAAGCAATAGGCAGATTAAGGAAAAACATCTCACCAAGCTTGGGATAGTGAAGACACCCTATGGCTGGCAAATGGCTGGTCAACCTATCCCCTTGGCTGAAGAGGAAGGTGAAGAAGGTGAAGATGAAGCAAACCCTGTAGGAGAGGCTGGAGGAGATCAAGAAGAAGAAGCACCATCTCAACCTCACTACTCTGAATTTGAGAGCTTGATGATTCAGAAAATGGATGTCTTGTTCTCTCTTCATCATGAACAAAGAGATGAAGTAAATTCATCATTAGATGAACTCAAGACTAGAACGAAGAACATAGAATCTAAGATTTTTAGGGATGAGTCTAGGGACTTAGATTAATCTTTGTGTTCTTGTCTTAGTTCTTATCATTGTTATGTTTTGCTTTGTTTGTTTGTTAATTTAGTGTTTTTTTTAAATTCATGTTGTTTATGTTTTAGTGTAATTTTCTTTTAATCAATGCAGTCATTTCTATTCCCTTTATATGCTTCAATTTCATTTTTTTTTTTGAATTTGATTTGCCAAATAGGGGGAGTAGTATAATTGAAATGGATTAAAAATATTATTCAACATGTTATTCAACTCAGGGGGAGTATGATCAAATGAATGTTTGAATGAATGCTTATGAATACTTGAAGGTTTCTTTATGATCAATAAAGATATATGATGCTTGATCTTTGCAAGAGCTAAGAAATTTTCAGATTGTATATCTCCTCATGGAAGACAAAGAGTGTGTTTCTTCAATAAAGTATTTGGCATGCTCAAAATCAAAAAGAGGGAGATTGTTAGAATCAAGAAGCTGAAGCAAAAGATTCCAGGTTGAAAAAGCAAATGGTTTTGAAGTATTACATGCCCAATCTTAATTGATGGCATTTGTAATTTGTTTCTATGCTTGGTCAATAAGATAAAGCTTTATAATCCTCATTATTCATGCATTCATATAATAAGAATTAATAATATAATGTTAATCAATCAAGTAATGATTCATAAAGGCTATTAGAAATTGTGTGAAATAATTTCTCACTGCTTTAATCGATTACTTTGGTAAAATAATAGATTGCAGGCTTGTTTGGTTTCTGGTAAAAGCCTTATGAACATTTTAATCGATTACCACTTAATCGTAATCGATTAAATAAGCTCTTCACAATTTTTGGAACTTCCTGTGATAATCGATTACTTGGGTATTTAAATCGATTACTAGAGCTTCTACATAATTTTACACAGCATGTTCATCTGGTTTAATCGATTACCAGATATTCGTAATCGATTAAATATGCATTGTCAAGTTTTAGGCATGGTCTGTGTTAATTGATTATTTAGTTGTTTAATCGATTACTAAGTGCTTTGAAAAACTTGGATCAACTGGAGTAATCGATCACAAGACAATTTAATCGATTAAATTATTCGTGATAAATTCTCAGATTCCTGATGAACACTTTAATCGATTATCTGGTTAAATTAATCGATTACATGAGATAAAATAATCGATTACAATTAGTTAAAATAGTTTTTTTTTATAAATAGAAAAGCTGAGTCTCATTGAGAGAGTTAATACCCAAAGCGTACAAATTAGTAAAAACCTTTTCCTACAATTCTCTTGAGTACCCAAGTCAGAATCAAGGTTGATAATCATAGCTGTTGAGTATCAATGGGATCTACATGAGTTCTAAGTATTGTAACTCATAGATCAAAGTTTTCTCAAACTTGCTCTTAAAGAAAGATTTCAAGAAAGTCTAGTTATCATCTTCTACACTTAATCTCAGGTTGAATCATTCATCTCATTGTTGTTTCTGAGGATTCTAAGGTGATATCTTTCTTGTACCTTAAGCGTGAAGTTCCAATATATTTCTATTTTGAAATTGTTTGATATTTCCATATAACTTTGGTAATCTTTAAAGCTTTTCTAGAAAGGGTTTCTAGAGGGAAGAACAGAGAGGGGATCTCTGGTTCTTGGTCTTTTGAAAAGTCTATAGGATATAGATTTTGAATTTTACCTAGGGAGGGTAAGAGAGATCATTTGTAAAGCTTGTAAAGATATTTGTTATAGTGGAACTCTAACCAAGATTTTGGTTGGAAGAAAACTGGACGTAGCCTCCTGGGTTGAGAGGTGAACCAGTATAAACCTTTTGTGCTTTTATATTTCAGTTTGTCTTGCATTTAATTCTTGAAGTATAGAAATTACTTGTCATACAAACTTGGTCATTGCACAGGAGTAAATTGATTGGAGAAGTTAACTGTTTTCCTAATTGGTTTTTAGATTGGTGCGATTCTTCTAAAAGACTTCCGGTGTTATATTTTTGAAAGGATTTTTTAAAAACTCTGAGGTAAAACCAATTCACCCCCTCTTGGTTATTTGCATAAGTGTTCATTATATTTTCAATTATCATAGTTCTCAGATAATGATCATATTATGAAGGTTCATTCAATATCATTAGAAATAGTTCAATTAAATTAACTCATAAATCAATTGAAATCACAAACCGGATTGAAATATCATCCAAACAATCTATCATTAAAATTCAAAATTAGGAAATAAATCTATAACCTATTTTTTCAATCTTAAACATATTCATAATCATGAAAATCGAAAAGAAGATTGAAGAAGAATATGAACATTCACACAAAAATTAGAATACCAAACCAGAACTCAAATTCTCCTCGCTTGGACTGGATCCTTGGATTAATTGATTGTTTAGCCTTCCATGATCATCATCAGTGAATCAACATATCATCACATCAAAATCCATCCATAATAAAATCCATGAGCAAATACATACAACCTCATGGAATTTTTTTTCATCATATCATCATACGTGCCATAAGTATGGTTAACTATCATACCTTATTCAAGCAAAATCATACCAACTTAGGCTTGACAATTGAATATCCTCAATCTACAGAAAAATCATGTTAGTAATCTAACTAATAACTACAATATATCTTTCAAATAATTTCTAATTCCTTTAAACCTTCACTAGAAAAGATTATAACTTAGCATGCATCTTAATCTCCTTTCACCTACCACCTTACTACTTCATCCTCAAAATTTAATCACTCAAGCATTTGAACAATTTAACTACATACTATTCAACCTCTACTTCTAGAATTTAATTCAAAACAGTCCCATAATAAAAATATGAACAAACAGCCCAAATGTCATCAAAATCACTTCCAAAGATCATCAAATGTAATTCCAAACATCACTAATATTTCAGC
Organism: Glycine tomentella; assembly: GCA_007407185.1. NCBI lineage: Eukaryota > Viridiplantae > Streptophyta > Magnoliopsida > Fabales > Fabaceae > Glycine > Glycine tomentella. The sequence goes on along the minus strand of PYAF01003393.1, from coordinate 236,960 downwards.
CTATAAATCATCACCTATCCTATGGTTTAAATCAACATTTTCACATCATAAAATACCTTCAAATAACATGAAATTCCAGCCTAAATAATAACCATAAATTTGTACATTTAAACATGTAAATTAGTCCAAATAATTTATTAACTAGAGATTGAAGCCTAGCCTACCTCAAGTGAGTTTGATTTTGGAATGGAATATATTAAGGGTTGTCTTCCTTGGATGTTTTTCTTGGAATATCCTCTAAGAAATGAAGCCTTGAAAGAATAAATTGGATAATGGATGAGGTGGTAGAAGAGGTCACGGTTAGGACAAGCAAATAGAAAGCAAGAAAATGAAAACAAGATACAAGGAAAATTGAAATTGATCTTGGCTTTGGATGCTAGCTCCTACGTACAATTTTTCTACAGTCCTAGCTATTAATACTCATTTATTCAGTTGTGTTTTAAGTGATTTAGTTGGGTTATAACTGAATTAGGATTTAGTTTAGTTAGAATTTAACTAGGTAATCATTACCTTAGAAGATATTATGCCTAAACCTTATCTTGACTTGATTTTTTCTTGGTCAAGATTCCATTTGATCATTAACTTGGGGGCAGCTGGCCTTCTATGTGGGAATGGCTGGGAAAAGGAATGAATTTTCTGGCTTAGATTGTTCCACATGCACAGAAAAGCTTAATTAATTCTTTTCACTTCAGCCTGAATTTTTTTTTTACAGCAACCTAAACTTTCAAGCTTTGCCTTTGGCTTATTGTTTTAATGCATTCTTTGTCTTATTGAGGGACTCTTATGCACGTGGATAGGTCTTGGCCTGAGGCTACATCTTATTTTTCACCCTTTTGGGGCTGAAGATTTTATTCCTTGGGCCAAAATCCAAGAGTTACAAGTTGTGCCCAATCCAATTGGTCCAAAAGGCTATAAACACTTAACCAGATGGGGTTCGTTCCTTGTTTATTCTGTACCAACCTACTTGCCCATAAATCCTTGTCTTTTATTATGTTAAACTAGAGTTACTAAGATTTCTAACAAGGTATCACATGCATTATTTGGAGTTATAAAACTCTAGCTATAACATTTTCAATCTAGACTCCAAAACTGCCAGCAAACTGAGAAATTCCACACTGACATCTCTTAATGTTTTAGTTACTTCAAGCAGTACACAAACTATATTTATTTGAATTTTTTATATGTTGTAGAAGACATATAGATATTTAATTACATATATCATACACCTAATTTGGATAAGAATTGAGAGAGAAATAAATTTCTCAATTTGGGTGGCAAAAATGGACAGTTTTGGGCAGCTTGTGAGCAAATAAATTTTATCCTATTCTTCTTGTATCCAACTTTCATCACACTTCCATAATTCAATCATAAACATAAACTCAATATATAATATTTAGGATGTTACAATGCTTTGCTAAAAATATATATTGGCCTTTGATTCTTGTCAATTTCTTGAACCAAAGCTGAGCTAATGGAGTTGTTTACGATAACAAGATATATGAGCAGATTTATGCCTAACACTGGCCAATTGAGTATGGGAGGAGTGGCTAAAAGTCCCATTAATTTTTGAAAGGCCTCCTTACATTCACTTGTCCATTAGAATCTCTTGTTCTTCTTTAGGCTGTGGAAGAAGGGTAACACCTTTTTAGCTAACTTTGAGAGAAATTGAGACATGACCATTATCTTCCTAGTCAACTATCAGACTTCCTTTATGCTGGTCGGACTCCTTACTTCCATTGTAGCTTTACATTTTTCAGGATTAGCCTCTATGCCTCTTCTTGTCAACATGAAACCAAGGAACTTTCCAAATTGCACTCCAAAAGAACATTTGTCCGAATTTAAATTTAGTTTGAATTTTCACAATGTGTAAAAAATGTCTTGGAGGGACTCGCAATGTGAATGTTCCTCCTTAGATTTCACTACCATATCATCCATATACACCTCAATGTTGTTGCCTAACCTCCCTTCAAATACTCAGTCCATTAACCTTTGATAGGTAGCACCCGCATTGTTAAGGCCAAAGGGCATGACCTTGTAGCAAAAGTTATCCCCTTCAGTCATGAACATCATTTTTTCTTCATCTCGAGGATGCATCTGTATTTGATTGTATCTCGAGTAAGCATCCATGAAACTCAATAAGCCACACCCAGATGCACTGTTAACCAATCGGTCTATGTTGGGGAGTTGGTAAGATTCCTTTGGCAAGCTTTATTGAAATCTATGTAATCCATACACATTCTCCATTCTCCATTTGCCATTGCTTTTGTTTACCATGACCAAGTTAGACATCCAGGTAGGATACTCTACTTCTCTTATGAATATTGCTTCTAACAATAATTTGGTTTCGCCTTTCATGGCCTTCCTTTTCTCCTCACCAAACTTGCGTTTCTTTTAAGCCATCGACTTTGTTTGGTTGACGGATGATCTATGGTAAAGGAAGTCTGGGTCAATGCTGGGCATGTCTTGTGCCTTCCATGCGAAGATGTCTTTATTTTGCATGTGGAAGCGAACGAGATTGTTTTACACTTGCTCGGTCAGCGTTGCACCAATTTTGGTCTTCTCTTCCAGAAAATGTTTTATGCAGATTTCATTGAGTTTGTCACCTAGCTAAGGAAGCCTATTTTTAAAATAGTCCTATTTGGGATCAAGATCTAGGAGATGTATCTTGTGGTTCTTGATGGGGGGAGGAACTCTTTTTTCTTTATCTTCAAGCTTTCTTTGTAGCATTTTCTAGCCATGACTTGGTCAGTCCAATGGCTCCTAATCCACCCTTATCGTTATCCAACGAATATTTGATGTAAAGGTGTGGGGTTGATACTATGACATGTATTCAGTTTGTGGCTTGTTGTCCTATTATTATGTTTTAGGACGCTATTGGATGTGTGACCATGTATTTTACATCTATGGTCTTTTGCATTTTTGGCTTCCCTAAACGTTGTCCTCAAATTTATGCTGCCCTTTATTTCCACTGGTTATTTTGAAAATTCCAATCAATGACTTGGGGAGGTTCCAAGCGATCCACTTCTAGTTTCATCCTTTTAAAAGTGTCCCAAAATAACACATTTTTCAAAACTCCCTACATCAACTAGACTTTTTCAACTATCTTGAAAGCATGTGGTGACGATAATGATGACCACAGGGTCGTCCTTGTGAGGTATTACTCCTTTGTAGTCATCATCCATGAAGGTTATGGTTGGATGTCAGACCGGGGGAGTGATTATACTTTGGACTACTAATGACCAATTGACTATGCTTTTTCCTGGCCGAACTAGATGTGCCACCTCTAGAGCAACCGCATACAATTGTTGCGATGGTGCCCCTAAAGGATCTCTCATGATCTCGTCTTGGATTGGCCTCCTGTATGGGGAACAACTCTTTCTTCTATGGTATTGTTGGGCTCTGGGACAAAGGATATAGTTACTCAAGTGGCCGATTTATATCAACCTTCATGATTTGACCCATCTTCATTAGTAGGGGTGTATAAATCACAGGCCTCTCCCAAACACATCCCCTATGATAATCTATCACTTTGTTTGGCCTCCCCATAAAGGTGGGTTGTCCTTCTTGTCGTTTGATCTAACATTATATCTATTGGCTCCTCTCTGATTGGTGCATTTTCTTCAGCCTCCACATGTTTTTCCTCCCTTATTCGTATCTCCTCCATACTGGTTGGTTTCCTAAGTACAATTGCATCGTTGAATTGGCCAGCCAAGAGACCCTTCTGAAAGGATTTGATGAAACACTTTTGGTCAGAGTCATTTACTTGGACGGTAGCTTTGTTGAAGCGAGCTTGGTACTATTTTAAACCTCGCCATTTTGTTGCCTGATGTGAGATATATCTGCCACTTCCAACCTTTTCCCTTTATTGGTTGCAAACTGTGAGACAACGTGTCACTAGTTCTTGAAAAGTCAATATGGACCTGGATGGTAGGTTGGAGAACCATTGCAAGACTACGCTCTTCAAGATTGGGAATAGCTTATAGCTTAACGCATCACTCCCTCCACTCATATACATTTGAGTGCTGGAAGTTTGTACATAGGAGAGAGGGTCTTGGCTACCATGGAAGGCATCAATGGTCAACTCCTTGAAGTTGGTGGGAATCACCTCGTTATCCACCTCCTTTGTGAAGTGATAAATAATAAGGATTATTGGTGGAGAGTCATCTGGCTTTTCCGTGTTTTCTTTAAGGGGTTGTAATTATTACAATAGCATGACCTCCCTTTCCTTGGCTGCTCTACCAGCAGCCAGCTATCGCTTCTTCATTTCTTGTTGGCAATCAGCCAACTGCTGTTGGAGAGCTCTTTCCCTTTCTTTCGCCGTCCTCATGACAGCTCCACGACGCTCTTCTACCACCATATGTCATTGTTCAACTTCATGGCTCATGAGTTATTGTTGTTCGTTCTTCTCCTCAAGTTGAGTGACAACTCGAAGGAATTGTTACAAAAGAGGGTTGTCCACCCCTCCAGTTCCATTTTCTTCGCCTCCAGTGTTGTTTCTGACGAATTCCATATTGGTTATAGGGATCTTGGTTAGTTATGGTCGTTGGGAAGAGTTTTACTGGAGACCCATTATGGGTGCTAAATGTTCATGCCAAAGAACGGCATAACCTACAAAGGAGACCTCAAGTGTGGATGTCTTGAGTGAAACCTCTTAGTAATCAGCCCTAATGTGAACCTTGAGGAGAATGTTGGCACCTCTGATGGCCGAGTGTGGTCCCCCATATTCCTATAGTGCCAAGTGGCTACTGTTCATTGGTGAAGGACAACCAGGAGGCAACTTTTCATTGGAGAAGGATGTTGGTTTGTGGGTGACAGGATCATCCTTTTGCCTCAAGTGCCGGGATCTTGTCTCCTTATTGCTTTGCGCCATGTTACCATGCCTGTATTGTAAATCCCTTTTGTCTTTAACGTGTCAGGGTGTACAAGTGTCAGAATGTACTATTTGTTGGGGGGATGAATCTTACTATATAATAGGTCATCCTCAGGGTCGTGTCGTTTCGTGTGTCTATGTCTTGTTCGTCCCTGTGTACTGAGTCGACCTCTCTAAGGCACAAACACTTCAGTCATGAATGTATCTTCCTCTCATCCATCCTCAAGTCATGAGTCAGCCTCCTAGGTAGGGAGGATGGTTCACCCCTGTTTGTTGTTTCAGTTATGCAAGTTTGTACAAATGGTGCACAAAACAAGAAACAATTCACAAAGGTCACATATTATTCTTGAGTCATGGCCAAGCCTAAGAAGGATGAAGAAGATGCTTACTTGTGTTTGTATCCCTTTGCAATTTTTGGTTTTCTCCTCAATTGCAATTCCTTCGATTCCACCTATGTTCGTTTTCCTCTTCTTTTTAATTTTGTTAGTATTTGAAGTAAGTATCTGGTCTCCTACCTTCTTGTTGGGTTTCTTCTCCTATTTATAAAACCCTAAGTTATGGAATGGTTGGCGCGAGTGGCGCCACAAGCCCTGGAGGTTGGCGCGATCAGCGCCGGAGTGGCGCGGTTAGCGCCACGGTCTCTGGAGCTCCACGCGATTGGCGCGGGCATGGCGCGACTCGCGCCACCTGCACCGCCATAGTGGCGCGAGTTGTAACACCCCAATATTTTTATATACGTGTTAAATGTGTAATTTAGGAAATGTTTTAGATCAATTAGTAATATGTGATTAAAGGATTTTTTACCTAGAATAGAGATTAGAAAAATTTCAATACAATACTCCTAGGTAATAAATTACTAATAGGTGACAAGAAAATCTAGAATAGAATTTCTAGGAACTTTACTAC
>PYAF01003393.1:220106-231084 GCA_007407185.1 Glycine tomentella | reverse complement strand
GATTCATAATGCATGCATTTGGTTGTTGCATTCCTCAAATTGATATGTATGCATTTGAAATTGATTATGCTCTTATTGAGGCGTTGAGGGTTCTCCGCCATTTGTTCTGGGGGCATCGAGGGTTCTCTGCCCATGCTTTAAGCGTTGAGGGTTCTCCGCTCGGCATTGAGGGTTCTCTGCCATATAAGTTAGGCGTTGAAGAGATCCGCCATGTTCAGATGCTTGTTATATTGTTATGAGGGCCAATGGGCCATTTGGTTATGTGATTGCCTTGTGTGTGCTTTGTGGATAGTGGGCCAGGTGGGAATGAATTCCTAAGAGCCCTGAGCTTACTGAGATATGTTATCTCACCCCGTGTGGGGCTTACATGATTTCAGGTGATCTGACTAGCCGAGAAGAGCAGTCTCAGGGCAGGAGGCCCAACTGAGACTAGGCTACTTGTACCAGGAGCTGGATGGCTTTGTTTTGATTATTTTGATGATGTATAAGTTCTGTAGTCCCTCATGAAGGGTTAATATTCTTTTGTATCACCACGGGTTGTGTGGTGTGGACTGTAGATACTCATATGTATATGTACAGAACTTTGTTATATATGATATGTAACTTTTCCCTGAGTACCAGTGCTTATATCTGTTATCTGCCTGTATATTTAAGTTGTATGGCTTTTGATATATGATTTAAGAAACTGGATCAGCATGAGTTTGTATTGTACTTTACAGTTGTGTTATTCCATACATAATGAATCAAGAAAAACGATTCTTTACTTCCGCTGACGACTATTTGATGATAATTAAGCGCCACACTGATATTATTAATGTTAACACACCGGAGGCCTACGGGGTGTTACATTTTATGGTATCAGAGCGATTTCTTGAGTAGAACATTATGTATGGAATTGTTTTGGTGCCTGTTTGTGATATATGATTTAAGAAACTGGATCAGCATGAGTTTGTATTGTACTTTACAGTTGTGTTATTCCATACATAATGAATCAAGAAAAACGATTCTTTACTTCCGCTGACGACTATTTGATGATAATTAAGCGCCACACTGATATTATTAATGTTAACACACCGGAGGCCTACGGGGTGTTACAAAAGGCTTGGAAACAATTTTTTGCTTTCAATTGTAATCATTTTAAATTGTCTTCATTTGGTAGTGACAACAATTGCCATTGCTACCACTTGTGGCTAGGAGTCCATGCAGCACAAGCAGGCAGCTAATCTAGTGGAGACATTTAGGTTTTGTTTGGGAGAGGGATTTTAGAGGGGAAGGGAGGGAAGGGAAAGGTTTTGATAGCAACACCTTGTTTGAGAGTTTTAATTTTGAGGAAAAGAATTTGAGGATTTTTAAAACTCCTATGAATTCCTCCAAACCATTAAAATTGTTGTTCCCCCAATTTGGGGTTTTTAGAAGGAAAAGTAATAAAATTATTATCTTAGCCCAACTACTAATTCAATTTAATATATTTTTACATTTAAATTATATAATTTTAACATTTAACATCTTATTAACTCTCCATTTCCCTCTCTTAATATATTTTTAACTTCCAAATAAGGAGGAAGGAACTTCTCTCATTTTCCTCCCTTTCCTTTTCCTCCCTTCCCTTCGTAACTCTCAAACAAAGCCTTAAGTGAAGCATGCGACAGAACTAGGGTGTAGGATAGCATAGCAGGGCTCAAAACAGGGGATCGAACTGTGTAGAACCATCTTGACACATTCCGCTTCTCATTTTTATGTTTTTTTTTTTTATATATTTAAAACATTGTTTTTATTGGATTTTGATGATATTATCAATGTTTTATACACTAGTTTTGGACAATATATTGAAGTAAATAATTAAAATCAACGTTTTTAAATTACACACTCATCATATAATGTTGTCTTAACATCTTGATTGGGACACTACACAGGCTATGATTTGCACATATAGTGATGCAATTTGATCGTAATAGTAATTTTAACGTTACTATTAAATCATTGTTTCAACTTGCCAAGGCTTGTGGGGTTGTCGCATTTATTATAAACATGTCTTGAAGTTTCTCACAAGATAAGGAGTGCCCCTCGGACTGGAATTTCTATTGAAGTTTTGACTTTTGAATAGGAAATGAAGCATGATTTTTATTTTAACCAAGCTTTTAGTTGCCACACAATAATTCTTCATATTGGGTCGGCCTATTTTAAGATAAAATGATATATCTGATGGTGATTTCATTTTCAAGCTAGAAATCAAACATCAGACTTTAAACCTTAATTAAGAATATTTAAGTGTCGAATTAACTGTACCAATAACTTTTGACACATTTTTTGCCAACAACCAAGTTGCTATTAATTACTATACAGATTGCGTCTAGGTTCTTCATTAATTTACAATACCGTGGGATCTAGGAGTACGGGTGGGCATGGATTGGATTTTTAAGCATCAAATCCATATCCAATGCATATCTACTCAAATAGATTAGATCTTAAATCTATATCTATATTTTTCTAAAAATAATTTGGATTTAAGATCCAAACCATTTAAGTGGATATGGATATGAACATATCCAATTTATATCCACTTAAGTGTTATAGTATTTTTTATATAAATTTTAGTAATTAAACATTAAAAAATAAAAATTTAGTGCATATCCACTTGAACTTCATAAGAATTACTTCAAATACCAAATGTGTTAATTAAAGTATCACTAAAAGAAATTCATCCATCTGATTTCCATTGTTCGACACTACTACAAATATAGCTTTCAATGACGCACATTAGACGACGATTCTGTCTAACCCATCTTCGTATATGGAGCGGTGGCATACTCGTAAATATGAGGTTATTTTTGACAACGGGTATTATGTCAACCGTCTACGAAAAGCTTCAATTTACTGAACCAGTGGCATTTTTGTTATTAACTTGAAGTTATTAAAGTCAATTATTTGAAAACCGTCTTTGTATTGACACTAACAAAGACAATTTTCCTTTAACCATCTTTGATCTTTCAATATTAAATGTTGAATAATTGCATTCTCCTCAAATAGATCGAACACAATCTCGTGCACTAGCCTCGTGCCCTAGCCTCATTCTCGTTCTGTGAATAGAAGAACTACCCAGTAGGCATCCGTGAGTCTCATCCCCTTCACTCTGCTGCGACCTACAACAAGTATGTATCTGTTCCATTTTCACATAAATATGTGCGTGGTTATACTATTTTTGTTGCCGTGACGTGGTTAATCGATTTTTGGGTTTGAGCTGCAATTTTATTTGCTAAACACTTGCATTTTAATTTGTTTTATGTTGGATTTGGTGAATAGGAGTCACATACTGTGGAAGAAGTTTCTAGACTGGTCGAGTATAGATACTGTTAGAGCCAGAGGAGTGGTTGTGGATCCCCTTGACTCTACTTCGACCTCCAAAAGGTATGGTACATGGTCTCAGCTCTGTGCCATAACAGTGGTGGTGGTCACACCAAGAGTTCTTCTTCTGGTTTGGTTATGGATGAGTCTGGCATGTCTTTCTTTCTTTCTTTTTCAAAGTGTTTTTGGCTATTTTTCAGAAATTAAGGAAGGTGTGTGTGTTGTTCATTGCAGATTTCATATATATGGGGAGAGGAGGATTAATTAAGGATTGATAATGTTGCTTGAGGTAAAAACTAATGCATGTATGGAACAAAGTGATCAACAAACCCTCTTAAGCATATTTATTTGTTTTTGATCATATGCATGTTCTTGTGATGTTGGAGTAGTTTAATTTTTGTAGGTTCATTTGATGCATGTGGAGGGAAAGATACTCCATACTAGTATACTACAACACAACACAATTTTACATAAGTAGTCAACTGATTCTTTAACTTTATTTTGTTCTGCATGCCTGCCATATTATTTAGCAGTGGATTAGTATTGATTGGATTTGGATTTAGTCATGAATAGATTTAACATTTTGACATGTAGAAAGGAAAGAAACATAAAAAAATGATACCTTCTGAAACACATGGTGTTAACAAGTTGTTATATCTTCTGATACAAAACAAGTACTTACAGATAATTCATGGAATTATTGACTTGAGCGCTAGAGTCTGACCCAGTTTCACATATCTGGAAAAAGTATGAAGCCACAAATTTCATTTATTGGTTACTTTTGAGGCAAATTTATCCTTTTTCTGTGATATAATATTTTCAGTTCTTCACGCACTACCATGTTTTTAGTGTTCTTTATCTGTATCAGTATGCTTAGTGACAACTTCACACAGAAGAAAAAAAGGGAGAGAAAAAGTGAGAGAATATAGTCCTTGCACTTGATTCTAACACAATATAATGCATCTATACAAGGTAGATGATGAATGTCACTAGCAAAGAATGTATCAAAGGGATTCTAATAAGGTAATGCTTATTTCATTTGTTGAACTTAGTTGCTACTTACTTGTGGAGGAGTCTGCTTCACCTGAATATTTGCCAAAGAATCCTGGCTGTTTTGGCTCAGTCAATTCATGCTGACATCGTTGAATTAGGAGCATAGTAGACATTCCAAGCCTATCCTCTGGATTCTGTTGAACACACAAAAGACTAACATGAATGCAATGCAACATTTGTGATAAAAAAAAAAACTCAAGTCTTCTATGCTTTTATCTATCAGTTCTACTGGTCTTCCTTCTTTCCATGGATTTCATTCCTGAAAAGACGTTAAAAATTTAAACATGTGTGGTCATAAAGGATATACACACTTTTTACGTGTGAGTTTACAATTTTTCTGTCAATAATTACATGGCGTGTAAGATTCTATCTGTGGTTTTGATTATAATATCGTCTACTTCTCTTTCTATATGACTCAAAATTTCATCTGTTATTCCTCTCAGTGTAATCATCCTGGGATGACAGTGTTAAGCAAGCTGTTAAATGGTTCAATTTATGTTAAATCCTATTATTGGATTGATTTCCCTGGCCCAACTGATCCATTTGAAGGTTTGTTCTTTATGGTTTTACATTTTGTTGTTACTTAATCCATCTTGACATGTGACCAATGATATTCTTTCAACCACCAATGACGTATTCCGTTGGTTGTCATTTCCAACAACTTTCTAGTCAACTCTGTCAATTTCAAGCCACGTCAATTCTCCGGCTGATGGTATAATTTTTGCCTTATACTATAAGTATTGCATTTTCATCTGAGTTTAGTGGATTGAATATTTAAAAATTGGGTTTATTTGTGACAACCTTGAAGCTTAGTAATGTGTAGTTCATGCATGTATCTTGTGTCAAATGATTTCATGCCTCACATGCTTAACGCTTTTAGTTTTTGTAGGAATTTGTATTTGCGAAGTAGCACCCTATATTCATTTTTACTCTATGCCCAGGAAATAGTCCCTACTTAGTCTATTTAGAGTGTATTTATATAGATCTTCTACATATCATAACTTTTGTACAATCAATCCATTCCATCCAATCTCTTTCTCTATCTATTTCTCTGTTACCCTCTAACTTCAGCAGGTCTGCTCCAATCAATATGAAAAACAGCTCACAACTCTACCTTTGCCAATTTCTCTCTGCCTTCTTCTTAAAGACCCATTTCTTTGCCTCACCTCATTGGGTCCCATTATTGCTGGTGGAAGGTAAGTGTAAATACATTGACTTACTTTGTAAAATCAATTTTAGGCTATTGATTTATGACTATGTATGACGATGAAAATCAGTTTCAGTGACTATTGTCTATTCTAGAACAACTAGGTAATTGCCTACTATCTGTGATTGTAGTATTTATAATAGATTGATAGTAGTTTTTCAACCTGCAAGGATCCTCTCACAATAATAAATATGATAAATACATATATGGTTAACAAAAATAGAAAATATAAATATATTAAAATATTACTAAAAGAAGCCTACCCTGGAAAATATAAACCAAGTTATTTAACATTTTTAGTAATTGATCTTATTTATGGTTATATAATAATACTCAATGAAATATAGTATTAGCAGCTGGAATTCCAGATGTAAGATGGTTTGTAGTGGAGGGAAATAGAATATACTACATTAGATACTACTTATTCTTAGAGGATTACTATTGTAGATTCAAAAGTTAAATTTATTGGTGTTTCTTGAAGCATAGCTCGGGGAATTCATAGCGCTGGAACATAGCCTCCTGCATTGTACGCTATAATTGTTTCACAAATCACAATTGTGGATGAGGTGTGCCTGAGTAACCACTTATCTTGGGATTTTATTTATAAGGATATGACTCTTCTGTATCCCATGTTATTTTTGAATTATCTATTTAACATTTCTTTATATGTCAAAGCAATAAATAATCTACTATTATTCGCTACATAAATATAATATTTGCTCAAGATCAGCCCATTTTAAATATTTTTCCACCTCATACACAGGATCCATTGCAGATTTCAATAAGGAGTAAATTCTGTCACTAGCCTCATACACATGCTACATAATAATGAAACAGAGGAAATGTTCAAGGTAACGATAAGTGTGGTAATAGTCAACAGCGGAGGCAGGCTCTTGAAGCACATGCTGCATCATTTGCTCAATTCAAAGTGCGTTTCTTTATGGCTCTTGAAGCACATGCTGGACATAGTTGTATATTTTTTATGTGTGTGCCTGCAATTGTTAAAGCTTTCTATCATTTTGCTTGATTATGTACATATATGTTGCTGGAAATGCATTAACATGAGCTTATTAATCATGTTTCTTGTGTTTAATGATATGTCTTGTCACACGTACCTCATTTAATAGTCCAGAAGTGCAAACATAAATTTATAATCACCCAGGTAATTAGCTACAAGTGCATCCCCTTCCTATCTTCTTGTGGCTTAAAAAAGTGACCATTAGTACATGACATAATAGCTAGCACTAATAGTCACAATGATTGCTATTTCAGGTCCTGTTCGCAGCAACTAGCAGGTGGATCAAACTTATAGCCAACTAGTTGAACGACCCTTTTGCCCTTTGTTGTTTATTTAGTGGATTGAATGTGTGACTCAGAGTTACTTGTTTTTTTGCCAAAAAACCAAATTGATTCTCTGCAATTCCAATCTTTGTTCTTAATCTATGCTCAATTCCCTTTATATTTTGACTAACAATGTTGTCCATGATTCATTTTCTGAATTGTTATTATTGTTAGTACATGATTCATGCTTTTTGTGAATGTATGGTTGGGTTCTTGCGATGGAGCACCCTGTTGTCTTTCTTGATAGCAGGTGCATTGATAGTGGGGAACATGATGAGGTTGGCATATGTGTTTTGGTAATCTCAGAAATTGGCACTTGTTATTTATGGTTTGGGAATAGTATCGAAGAACTGCGTAATGCAAAGCCCACAAAATATCCTTATCTTTAAAAGACATGCCCTCTAGAAATTACAAGGACCTCTGGTAGCAATATATACTGCAAAATTACAATGCATCCAGAAGCCAGCCTCTAGGCAAGTTTTTCTTGTTTATGGATTTGTGGGTCAGGTTCTTAACTCACCATCATAGACAAAATTCAGTGAATACATTTCTAGCTCCTAACAATGGTATGCACTTTCTTTTATATGTTATAAGCTGAGTCTGGAGTAGCTGTGTTACTTGTCTAGTTAATCATTTGCCTTCACCTCATAACAGTGGATGCTTCAAGCACCAGGTGCCACAAGTTACATGTGGTTAATTTTTAATAAGTAGCATTAAATTTGTTAACAATTTGTATTTTTTTTCGAAGTTGCTTTTAAAACTGTTGGTGTTAGTATACATTATTAATTAATTAGTGTTGTATGAGTTTTGATGGCTTTTCATTCAGATTAATGAAAGTAACATATGGAGTAATTGGGGGTATGATTTTGATCTCATTTGGAAAAGCATTGACAAAGCCAAAAGGTAATGCTTTGAATTACAAACATCTGTAGTTATGCCATTGCTTGGATCTGTCAAGGATTGGTTTTCTAACTGTTCACATCATGGTGGCAGCTTGTTTGAAGAAGGTGGTGATTGGGAAAGGAAGAACAGGCTGAAAAAAGCTGCTAAGTTGTTTTTGGATTCTATTTCAACCTTTACCACCTATGAACTTTTTCCCTATCATACCTTTATATTTTATACAGTTTTGACCAGCATTATATCATTGGATACAGTTTCCTTAAAGCAAAAGGTATACTGATTCTTTCTTGTGATCATTACACTATTTATCTTTTTCTTTTTTATTGTTGTTATGTTTCTTGGGAAGTGCTTTGAATATTATAAATAATTAACTTAAGTTAATTTGCACAGGTAGTAGATGCTCCAGAGATCTTGACAGTGATTGGCAAAGCCTGATATCTTTCAGAGTTTTTGAACTCCTTATATGATTGTCAATATAAGTCTTTTTTCTCAGCATTAGTTCAATTTTAAATGCATTTGCTAGGATTTCTTATTTTTCCTGCATATTTTGTTCTATGGAAGTTCAACAAAGAGTCATATAATTAATAGAAAGAACCTGTTGGGATTGATATGCCTTGAATTCCCAATGTGTGAGTTTTGCTCTCAGAAGCTAATACCAATGTGTGAGTTTTTGTTTGTTGAGGGATTAGCAACTAGAAGTTAAAGATGATCAACTAAGGTTGGAAAGAATGAAGTGGTTTCTCTCTCAATGTATCTTTTGATTTTTTTCATGCTAACATGAATGGTAAAAGATATAAAACTACCTTGATATTATTCATCTTTCACAAAACCAGATTATCTGTTTTGATTAAGAGATACTCTGACTTCTGATAATTATCATGAACTTTATGCCAACATTTGGAGCGTGGAATGGCTCACATATATTCATTCTTGAAAGTGTTCTACCACAAACTTAAAAGGAATATGGTGAGCTTCTGAATATTTTAGAGAATAAAGTTCCACTTTCCAAAATTGTATGTCACATGCAAGTTGTGTTTCATGCTATTTGCTAACTAGAAAAAACAATGATCCAAGGATATTTTATAGGTGGACTTCTCAAATGCAGTCTTGGACCTTGTGAACTTTGAGAAAGCTGATCTTGAAGGAGCTGTATTTAAGAACATGATATTGTTGGGCTCCACCTTTGATGATGCTAAGCTGGATAATGCAGTTTTCGAGGAACCTATCATTGGTTACATTGATTTCCAGAAACTGTGCAAAAATAAGACCATCGATGATATAATTTATTTTTCCCTTTATTTTTTAAATATTTATTTACTTAAATTGACTGATTCTGAGTCCATGGCATAAGATGTATACAACTTCATTGAGACTAATTTAATGACTATATATTTATACTGGTTATTTATTGAGATTCTGGGAATGATATGCCACTAAGAAACTAGACAACTTTTGTTAGTGAGACAATGAAATTCTATATTTGTTTTCATTTTCAGGTAAATTTTGGTCCATTGAGTTTTGGTTCTCTCAAACTCAAGTGTGTCTAAAGCATTGAAGCAGAAGTGTTGTACTCCTAGAATAATAATGTATTTAATCTACATCTCAGCTATGGTAAGTCAATGCATATCCTTAATTTGAATACGTGCATATGTTATTTTTACCTTTTTATTGGCAAATTGTTGTTCTGTGGAATTGGTATTGCTTCTTGAACCATTTATTTTCTAATCTGCTTTTTCTGCTAGTTGGTTTGAGTCATGATACATGAAGGAAAATGGTGTTGTGGCTTTAGTTGGTTGGCTGGTGTTGCTACGAGCCTCTCGATGTTGGGCTTGGGCATCATAATATATTTATATTTCACAGGATGTAAATGTTAAAATTTAAAATATATATATATATATATATATATATATATATCTTTTGGGGTCTAAATGTCTCATATTTTTTGTCCTGAGACACGTCTTGCCTTAAAAACAATGGAGGTCCACATGATGATTGTCAATTTGTCATAGGTCTTGGATTCAATGGAATTTCTTGAAGAATGGACAAAAAATCAAAGCTTGGTTTTAGCTTTCAACATGCCTTGAAGTATTGAAGAATTATGTGTGATTAAATGTAAAAGGAAGAAGCATTTCTGGTGATCCAAGTATATTGCATTCACATCATTCATTCATTAAATTGGTTTAAATGATTAGAATTCATAAGGCCTTGATAAAATGGTTAAGTCTAATAGTTAAAACAAAAAGGTTTTGGAAAAATATATTTTCTACTGATTTAATCGATTACTTATTCGTAATAATCGATTGTATTGTTCTTAGTGCTTTTTGGAAAACTTTTCAAGAACAATGTAATCGATT
Source organism: Glycine tomentella (assembly GCA_007407185.1). Lineage (NCBI taxonomy): Eukaryota > Viridiplantae > Streptophyta > Magnoliopsida > Fabales > Fabaceae > Glycine > Glycine tomentella. The sequence continues at coordinate 220,887 of PYAF01003393.1, read as the reverse complement.
ACATGTTGGTTTAATCAATTAATTTACCTTAGCTTATATATAAACTGCTTTGTTGATCATTTTAATCGATTACCGTTGAACTGTAATCGATTACATAGGCTTAACAGGAAATACCATCTCTCTGTCTTAATCGATTACCAAATATTGTAATCGATTACATCATATGCCTATGTTTAACACATCTTGCTTCTTTTAATCGATTACCAGAATTTGTAATCGATTACTCTGTCCATTTCATGATTATGAAGCTTCCTGCATTAATCAATTACCAGAACCTGTAATCGATTACATAGTTTAATTCATGGTTATGAAGCTTCCTGTTTTAATCGATTACGTATCAAAATAATCGATTAATCTGTTCGTTGCTTCAACCCAGATTTTTATAGAACCCTTTAATCGATTACTTGCTTGGTTTAATTGATTACATAAGTGAAATAATCGATTATTGAGTGCGTTTAATCAATTACTGATGGTTAGAAAAACTTGTTATAAATAGAACCCTTACTCAGCTTGTTTAGCAACTTGACCAATTCGTATTCTGAGCCTACCTAAGCTTTCTAAACACTTCCTTAGTAATTTTTCTGGGTTCTATGAGTGCTTGTCTTCACTAAAACTCTTATGAGTTATTAAGTGATTCTTGAAGCAAGAAGAGCTTTTCAAAGGTTAAGGAAAGAGATGTTCTGAGTTTGTTTTCATCATTCAACCTGATATATTCATTCATAAGCATATCATTCATTGGATCATCAGGTGTTTTCTCTCCTTAAACCTTGTGGGTGTAATT
>PYAF01003393.1:199773-209773 GCA_007407185.1 Glycine tomentella | reverse complement strand
AGTCATGATAATAGAATTGTTGGACAAGTACTTAACCTCAAGCCCTAAGAAATAATCTAGTTGACCAAATTGCTTTAAAGAAAAAATACTGTTCAACTTAGAAGTAAGCTGTTGAATCAAAATGTTAGAGCTACCAGTAATAATGATGTCATCCACATAAACCAAAAGATATACAACCTACATCTGATGTTTTTATATGAATAGGGAGGAATCACACTTACTTGCTTCAAAACCAAACTGAATTAAAGTGGACCTCAGCCTATCAAACCACTGCCTAGGAGCTTGCTTTAAACCATACAATGCCTTGTTAAGTCTGCAGACTAATGACTTATCAGCAGCTTCAAAACCAGGAGGTTGGCTCATATAAACATATTCTTCAAGGAGCCCATTAAGAAAAGCATTATTCACATCAAGCTGAGATAATTCCCAACCACGTGAGAAAGCAATGGTGATGATAATTCTAATAGTGACAGGCTTAATAATAGGAGAAAAGGTCTTATGAAAGTCAAAACCTTGAACTTGATTGAACCCCTTTGCTACTAACCTGGCTTTGTATTTGTTGATTGTCCCATCAACATTTTCTTTCACCCTAAACACCCATTTGCAACCAATAGCTTGTCTATGAGAAGGTAAAGAAACCAAATCCCAAGGTTTATTTTTCATTAAGGCATCATACTCAAGTTGCATAACAGCATGCCAATCTAAGTTAGCAAGGGTTTATTTTACAGTTTTTGGCTCATAATGAACAAGAAACAAGGAGGGATGTAATCTAGGATTATGAATACCAGATTTAGACCTAGCTTGCATTAGATGAATGTTATTGGAAACAGAGTGAGGGGCAAAAACACCAATAGGTGCAGAGGAGGATGTAGAGACAGTGGCAGTCTCTGAAGAGACATGTGAAATAGGGTGAGAAGTTGAAATAGTAGCTGGATGTGACACACAAGAGAAGGAACAACAGGTTGTTGACTGGTTATAGGAGAGAAACTAGGTGATACAGATTGTGGTGTAGAAAGGAAAATTTGTGTATGGGAAACTTTTGACAACATAGAAGGAGGAGACTAATTGGGATTAAGACTAAAGTATGTATTTAAATCACTAACAGTATTTGTGCATGAAGGGAACAGGTCAGAATAAGGAAACTTTTTCTCATTGAACAAGACATCTTTAGAGATATAAAATCTGCCAAAAGGTGACAAACATTTATAACCCTTGTGAGATTGAGAAAACCCTAAAAATAAGCATTCTTGATACCTAAAATTAAGCTTGTGAGTGTGGTAAGGTTTTAAGAGAGGAAAATAGGCACAACCAAAGGTTTTCAGAAACTTAAAATCAGGGTCTTTTTGAAAAAGAGTGGTGAGGGGAATGACACAATTAAGAGAAGCAGTAGAAAGCCTATTAATGAGATAAACAATAGTGGTAAAGGCATAATCCCAAAAATTCAGAGGTAAAGAAGCATGATGCAACAAAGTAAGACCTAAGTCCACTATATGCCTATGTTTTCTCTCAACCACTCCATTTTGATGATGAGTGTGAGGACAAATAAGCCTATGAGAGACACCAAAAGAGCTTAAAAGAGTGGAAAAAGGTCTATACTCTCCTCCCCAATTAGACTGAACAGTCTTTATTTTAGTGTTAAGTTGATATTCAACAAGAGATTTAAAGGTCTAAAAAAAACCTGTTTCAGCTTTGGACTTAATAGGAAAAATTCAAGTATACCTAGAGAAAGCATCAATGAAAGACACATAATATTTGAAAACAATATTAGATGTTATGGGAGAGGTCCCCATAAATCTGCAAAAACCAGTTCTAAAGGAGAATAAACAGTATTAGATTTGGATGATGGCAACCTATATGACTTTCCCATACAACAAGATGAACAAAAATCTAGAACAATTTTATTCAACTTAGAAACATTACAATTGCTTAGGACAAGTCTCATTACATGGTTATTTGAATGTCTTAATCTAGCATGCCAAAGATGGGCAATACTAGGAAAAGAAGAAACAGAATCAGAAGAAACAATAGAGCTATTATTGAAAATAGCATAATGTTTGGACAAATTGTTTGCTGAAGAATAAGCTGTAGTGGACAACAACTGAAAATAGTACAGGCCATCGGCTCCAACATATCCTTGAAGTAGGACTTTATTTGTCTCCTGGGATTTCACAAGACATAAATTAGAATGAAACTCAAAGAAAATAGAATTATCTTTGGCAAACACTACTACAAAACAGGGCTTTTTACGAAACATTTTCTAAGACGGTTCCCATAAAACCGTCTTAAAATGTTAGGTAGTGGCAATTTTAAAATTACGACACATTCTAAGACGGTTCCCATAATAGAATTATCTTTGGCAAACAATACTACAAAACACACTTTTTACGACACACTTTTACAAACTCACCATCAATACTCATAGAATCATTCTCGTATAATATACTTTTTTTTATATAGTAATTAGAATTTTTGCTGTGTGTAAACCTAGGGTGTTGTGGTGTCTTGAAATCGCTCATCTTCATTATCTGAAGGTATTTTTCTTTGTTTCTTCATTTTATTTTTTATTTTTTCGCTAATTTTGTGTTCTAACCTTTTAGAAGAGAGAGATGATTCTATGAGTATTGATGGTTTTGGGTTTCAGGGAGATTTCCAAGGGCTTAAGGATGAGGTATTTTCATAGTGCTATTGATATTGGTATTACACTATTACTGCAACTGAAATGATTTTGTTTATTTTATAAGAGAAGAAGAATGCTTCTAACTTGCAGTGGGCTTCTGCCAACACCATTTTCAGACCTGGATAGGAAAATAGAGCAGTTGAAGAGGTGTGAGCCTTTTAAGGAGTTTGAAGTGAAGGAGCTTTGCCTCAAAGCCATGGAAATCCTTGTCGAAGAGAGCAACGTTCAAAGGGTCGACGCCCCTGTCACCGTTCGTCACTCTTTTCCCTTTTTTCTCTTTCTGGGTTTCGATTTACTTTTGATTTCAACTCACATACTCAACAAAATTACCTCGTTGGATTTTAGTCTACCTATGTTGTAGCTATGAAATGAAAATACTAACATATTAAGAGTACGTTGAAGAGAAGCAGACCAAAGAATGGAGGGAGAAAAAGACTTGCTGCTATAGAAATCGGAGCCACAGCATGAATCCATCATCTCCGTCATGCTCGCGTATTTCCACTCATCAATCCATGTTTGGCGGTGAGTTTCCGATTATCGCTCTCCCTATTTCAGTTGTTCATATTGTGATTACGAGGAACAAGTTTAGATAATAGGAAAACTTTTATTTGACACTAGTTCTCTCATTTCATGCTCGTTCACCCCCCTCCCCCCTCAAATTTATTTTGAAATTATGTGTTGTCTTATGCTTCACTATTTTCACAAGCCTCTACCTTTCTTTTTAGGATCAAGCTGTGGAGGTTAAAAAACATATCCTTCTCAGCCAAATCGATTCAGTGCTATAATATAGAAGATTGAACGCCTTTACATGGTATTTGTATATATTGCTTGCTAAGATTGATACTATATGCTCTGCATCAGCAGCATGAATTATTTATTTGAGTGCAATGTTGACCTAACCATTTGCATGTTTAGTTAAGATTGTAGATTTGAAAGACTTATTAATTTCTGTGCTTTTTCGAGAAAAATGCTTCAATTTTCCTTTCCTATTTCCCCTCTATTTGAGTACCTTAATGTGATATGACTATGAATATGTGGCTATATCATCTCTTAATAAATTTACTTTGCCAATTCTTATTTCAATTAAAATTGTCTTCATGAGGAATATAAATTCCACCTCTAATTTTTCTTGGATATTTTGATCTCATAGTATCTTGACATTATCCATAACTGTTATTCATTGTTTTCATTCAGTGTAGTTTTGGTTTACTAGGTTCTCTTAATTCCTGAAACTACTTATCTACTCATTCAGTGCACTTGTTTACTCATTCTTATTATAAAATCTACTGTAAACATATATTTGCCAGCTATTAGTTTTCTGTTATAGCATCCTGGCAGATAGCTCTGTTGGAGAATTGTGTAAACATATATCTGCAAATTACAACCTATATTCAGTATTTTCTCATCAATAACATCAAATTTATTTGAAAATTCTCTCTAATTTTTTCATTGCTCAAACTCTAATAATAGGATTATATTTTAGGGAGGTTGAAGGTTTCTTTTGTATTTCATATCTTCAACACTAACAGCAGCTTTGAAAACAATGTACCAAAATGTTTGTTAAAACTTAAGAAGCATTTGTGGCTTTTCAGAAGCAATTGAAGAAGCAACTTTAGAAGAAAAAAATAGAAAACAATTTATGGCCTTTACTGTCAAAAGGTATAATAGTCAAAAGGCATAGAAGCTCTGAACTAGATCTTAGGCTTAAATGAGCTTTTACATCATATCTGTTTGTAGAAATAGCTTAGATATAGCAAATGAACAATTGAAAATCACTAGAAAAAGTCTACTTAGAGGTCACTAAATTAGATCAGGTTTATTATGATTAGAATTACAACTTGCAACCTAAAAGGGGTGAAACAAGGAATATGAAGAGATGGAAAAGCATATAAGAAAATAGAGGAATGAATAGCAACAAGAAAATGGAAATTATGCTTCATGGCATTTGATAGGTGTATGTTTAACCCCATAATTCTTAAATAATGTGTTCTATCAAACACACTTTTGTATTCTTTTTTTAAGTTGAAAAAGGAAAAATCATAGGTGTCATTTAACAGTCTTATTATGTGAAGGTCACCTTATGAGTGCCTTTTTATTTATTTATACTCAACATTTTTTCATATTCTTCCCTGCTTCTGTAAAATAATTCTTATTATGTTCACACACACAAAAAAAAAAAAGTTTCCATTTTGAGTGTTTTAATTTGACTATTATACCTTTTGAAGAGGGAAGAAAGAAGAATTTAGTCAATCAAAGTGATAACTGTTCTGGTCCGTTGTATAGTAATGTTGTTGGACCTGATAGAGTGTCATTGCTCTTTTGTCTGAAGAATTTAGTTAATCAAATTAAAATCACTACTTAGATAGAGTGTCATTGCTCTTTCGTCCGAAGTTGATGAGGTACATTAAGCATCTTAAACCTGTTCTTGTTATTAGTCAATGTTGAAGTTGTCATTGGCTCAAAGCCAAAACTACTTTTTTCATTAGTTATAGGAAATTTTATTCATGAAATTGGTAGTTTATTCATGAAATTAAAATTAAGTATTGAGTCACAGTGTTGTTATGAATATGTAATGAAGCAAGTAAACCAAATTAATTCATAAATGGAATTAGAAACTTTGCATTCTCCATTTGTTTGTCTTTACTCTCTTGGTTACTTGAATGGTATGCAGGGATATCCTGGACTAAGGAATGGTCAAGGTATCCTGGGTAATGGTATCATGACACTTTTTCTAGTTCGTTTTGCCTTTGGACTTCGACTAGGCTTCAATTACTAATTATAGCTTCTGTTTAACCTGCCTTAGTTATGGTGTACATTCTTTCCTTCACATGTTCTTAGCTCCAATTCTGAACTTTGATTACCATGATGTTATGTTCTCCTCTATCATTTTGTTTTTAAAAGTAGTTCAGATTGGTTACTTATCCACACACTATTACGGGGAAAATTGAGTATAATCTTACTCATTTTTATCTATTAAAAAAACTAAGATTATAGAAATTCATGACAACATAATCAGATGATACAAGAAAAATATGATTGTATTATGCTTAATAGTCCAACATTGTAGAAAAAAATTCTTCCATTTTATTTGTAACTTGTACTCCCCTGCCTTTTTAAGAATAGTTATTTACTCATTATTTTATTTGTAGTAATTACATATATCTTGTGTTAACTAATTACATATACAGGTAACTAAGCAACTATATATATATATATATATATATATATATATTATGTGCTATTTACAAATATCCTATGTTAACTAATTACATAAATGATATGGAGGATGTTATTTACAACTTGGAAATTGATGACTTTCAAATGGGACATTGATGTGGGTGCGTAATTGTTTATTAGGATAATTGGATTGGATATTCTTGCATCATTCCTCCTGCATTTAGTGTACCTTTAGGTGTTGACTGTAGGCAATATATTGGGCTGAATCCTACCTAGTTTTTACCCTATTTTTCTTTCAAATTGATATTTTCTCTATCAAGTTTTCAATAATTTTAATGTTGTTGCTAGAAATTATAAATGATTATCATATTTAATGGATTTTAAAGACCCAAATAATGTTTTTATTTTTATTTTTATTTTAACACAGTGATTCTAAGAAGGTCCAACGGTAAAACCGTCTTAGAATGGTCACATTCTAAGACGGTTATACCTAAGAACCATCTTAGAATCACTGTTTTTATTTTCTAAGACGGTTCAAAGGTATAACCGTCTTAGAATGTGACTATTCTTAGACGGTTATACCTAAGAACCGTCTTAGAGTCACTATTTTTTATTATGATTTTAACACAGTGATTCTAAGACGGTTCAAAGGTATAACCATCTTAGGATAGTCACATTCTAAGACGATTATCCCTAAGAATCGTCTTAGAATAACTGTTTTTTTATATTTTATTTTAACACAGTTATTCTAAGACGGTTCTAAGGTATAACCGTCTTAGAATAGTCACATCTAATACAGTTATACCTAGGAATCGTCTTAGAATGAGTGGTTTTTTTATTTTTTTATTTATTTTTCAACACCTTCTAAGACGGTTCAATGGGAGAATCGTCTTAGAAACATTTGTTACGAAAACGGTTTAATAACCGTCATTGAATGTCTTACTTTTGACGATGTTGGATACAAAGATGGTTGAAGAATCGTCTATGTATGGGGTTTAGAATTGTCTTTGAATATCGCTTTTGTAGTAGTGAAGCTGGCTGACACTTAACGATTTTTTTGAAATGGAGGGAGCATGCAACAATTTGTGTAGTTTAAAAGTGAAATGATTATCATTAGGAGAAATAAAACATGAAGAACTAGCACCATTGATATCCAAACCTTCACCATTACTAATAAAGATCTAATCCGGACCATCAAAATGGTTGAATTGATTGATGTGTTGTGACTCGCCAGTCACATAAAAACTAGCTCCAGAATCTGGAATCCAAGTGGAGCTAGTTAGATCACCACTAGAATTAGTAAGCATAACACTAGGTTGATTCTCAGATTGAGCTTTAGGCTTGTAGTTAGGATTAGTCCAGGTATTAGATAACCTAGTAGATCCCACTAAATATGGAATTGACTAACTGGTGGTAGGATCAAAGAAAGTAAGAGATTCATGAGGCTTGAAAGTTATATTTGACCTAAAATGACACACATTTGCAGTGTGCCCAAACTTTAGACAAATCTGACATTGGAAGTTGGCAAATCTGCCACCCCCATGACCCCTGCCAGATCCTGCATTGCTACAACCAGTGCCATTATCAAAAAAACCACTACGACCACCACCATTTCGGCCATAGGAAATTCTGGAATTTGTGTATCCTTGAGTGTAGTTTAAAGAAGAATAGCTCAGTACCTGAACTTCTTTGTTGTATCTATTAAGGCGAGTCTCATGTCCATATAGAAGTGCCTCTATTTCAGCAATAGAGGGTGTTCTCTTCCTTCCTTCAATGACTGAGATTATTGACGCATAATTAGAGGGAAGACCTTCCAGTAAAGCATCCACATATTCTTCATGCCTCACTAGTACTCCAACTCCAGCTAACTCATCAACATATCCTTTAATTTTCCTCAAGTAATCATCAATGAACTTGCCATTAAGAGAAACTGCTCTCATTGCAATGCATAATTGACGAGCTCGAGATTTAGTGTGTAGACTGAAGTGTTCATGAATTTTGTCTCAAACTTAGTAAGAGTGTTCAGAACCAAGAACACGACATAAAACATATTTGGAAAGAGTGGACTACAGTCAAACTAGGAGAGTTTGATCCTGAACCTCATAGGCTTCAAATTTTGGATTAACTCTATCAGCCACTTGATCACTTTCTGTGAGATTTCGAGGTGGAGTGACATGATTAACAACAAACCTCTGCAGCTTATGTGACTTAATAACTGACACAACATGTTGACGCCAGTGTAAGTAGTTAGAATCATCCAATTTCTCAACAACTGAATTAGGAAACGTATGCGAAACAGAATGCACAGGAGCGGAAGCCATGGATAAACCAACAAACTATACAGAGAACACGAACAAACAACAAACTAAACAACACCCAAACTGGGAACGACAGCAAAAGCTAACCAGAAGTCAATTGCAAACAAAATGAGCCAAACAAGTCAAACAGTAGCACCAGAAGGCAATTGCGAACAGACTGAGACAAACAGCAACACCAAAAGTCAATTGCGAACAAAATTGAGCCAAACAGCATCACCAGAATGTGATTGTGAACAACAAACAGACCAAAATCACCTCGAATCAGCGTTAACAACTAGAACATGATGAACGAGGGTATGATTAAGAACAATCACAAAATGGAAGAAAGGAACAACCACGAACAAGCTTGAATCAAGAACAGGCCAGCGAGACCTAACTCGCGAGAACCAACCAGAACCCACAAGTAGCCGTGAGCAAGAACTTCACTTGAACCAAGAACGATAACAGAAACCCAAGCAGGAACGAAGTCACAAACAGGATCTTGAATCAGAAACGAAATAAGAGCAAGATGCAGAAAGCATAATCAAGACAGAATCATGAACAAGAATGAAGATGCACGATCAGTGCAAATATTTGGCTCTAGAACAGAAATGCAAGCAGGAACGAAGTCACAAACAGGATCTTGAATCAGAAATGAAACAAAAACAAGATGCAAAAAGCACAAGCAAGACAGAATCATGAACAAGAATGAAGATGCACGATTAGTGCAAATGTTTGGCTCTAGATACCATTTTAGCGAAGTGTAAGAGATAACAGTTAAGAGAAATGAAAGAACTCAACCTCTGATCTTATTTCAGTATTGAAAAGTTAGTTTATATTAGGTGCAAAAGAGATTTATATAACCTCTGAACAGAACTAACTAACTATACAACTGAATTAACTAACTTCCTAACTGATATAACTAATAACAGAATATACAAAAGTGTAGATAGTAGAAACTACACGTATACAGAAAGAAAGGTGTTGTTAGCAAAATCTAACAAGCACTTACAATATTTACATTACTAAATACAACTCTAATATAGATGAATGATATTTAGAATAATATACTTAATTATGCATCCTAATTATTTTCTCTGTAGCTCTTTAAAAGATGACAATAAATTTGATACAAAAGCCTCATAGGTATTTTATAGGAAAAATAATGTTAAATAGTACATAATTTACAATAATAATTAAATTTAATATAAAAATATTTTTCATATAGATTTTTCTTATAAATAATATACAAATATAATAATAATAATAATAATTTTTCGTAACGTTAAATTATATGACATTATAAATTATTATTATTATAGTTATAATTATTATTGTTATAATAATAATAAAAAGTATTCAATAAGATAATAATAGTATAGTTACTACTATTAATAACACTCTCTTTCCAAATTCATTAAGGGACGTTTGGTAATAAATAAGTTTTTTCATTTTCGAACATCGTGATTTCTTGAGAATCACAAATCCTAGAAATTATGAATTTTGAAAATTATATTTCCTGTGAATGAATAAAATTTGTTTGATTGGTCATTTAGAATCTCTAGTTAAGTTTTCTAGGAATAAAAGAGTTATACAGATTTTTTTCGATTATTTTTATTCTCTATCATATTATATAATTTAATAAAGAATAATATGATGTTTTTAATATAATAAAGAAAAGTTAAACTCGAAAAAGTAAGATTCTCATCTCTCATATGAGAAAGTTATATTGAAAATCTGATTAAAAAATATTTCCAAGAAATATTATTTTCCTTAATGTTAATTTTTTAAAATGCATATCAAATATAGAAAACTAAATTTTTCAACCTATATAATTCTTGAGAAATCA
>PYAF01003393.1:170855-199673 GCA_007407185.1 Glycine tomentella | reverse complement strand
CAAAGAAAGTAATCATAATAAAATTCAATAACTTTGATATTTTGAAAGATAAGACCTGTTCAATAATAAATATAATTAATGATATTCCTTAATCTAAATTAAATACAATTATATTTAATATACTATTAAATATTTTAAAACATAATACTTTTATTTATGTAAATATATTTTAAAATATATTAAATACAAAGATAAAAATATATAATTTAAATAAATATGTATAACGCACGAGTTTAAAATCTAGTGAAGAGCTATAAGAAATTTTTTACAAGGATGAATAACAAACTAAGAGATTAAGATAAAGTAACAGATAGTTTATAACAATTAAAGGAGTGATTCATAATATAAAACAACCTTTTGCATTCATCAATCTCATTTTTCTGTAACTTTTATATCTTTGTTGTGTATGGAAAAACTTAAATAATAATTTAAATCTATTTCTTATGTGTGAACATTTCTTATGGGTTTTTCATTCATTTTTTTTAATGATTTTCTTGAAATTGTTTTAGGAAAATTTTGTTTTGATTTGGAAAAAAAATTATGATTATTCCCTTCAAAAACTCGTTTAAAACATTAATATTTTTTTGTGTATGATAAAATATTAATATTTAATATTTTAAAAATAGCATTAAATACTTAAAATCACCTATAAAAATAATATTATCAAAAAAATTATATTTAATTTATAGATTATAATTTTAATTATTTTGGTCCCTTCAAACTTCTTTATCAAGCTCCCCCATTGCATGATACTCTAGAAAGTCTGATTCAATCAACTTCCAAAAAAACTTATTAAAGTATTTTTTTTATTTATTTTTCCAGTAAGACCGAGTATAAGTTCTCATTTAGTAATAATTTATCGAGTAAATAGATTTCTATTATCAAATTAGGTGATTTCACAAAATAGAATATAAAATGTTACGGATAAATAAAGATAGGCCCAATTATCTGTAATTCAAATATTTAAATTCTCAACCCATTATCATAACCACTAATGAACAGAAGATATACTATCATAATCGCTATCTTTCAGTTATCCAGATATCTGAATATCTTGGTAAAAGATAGTGGGCTTCAACCGTCAATCCATCAGGGTCCAGGTCAGTATCATATAAATAGAGTATCCTCCATGGTGAAAGGTACACACAATTCTGACTCTCTCTTTTGAATTCACACAGCACACACTGCACACCAATCATGTCGTGTATCTCTATTGTGATCTTCTTCTTCCTTGAGTTGCTTCAACCCTATAAGCATCTTGAGAGAGAGAGAGCCTGATCCTACATAAATCATCCAACAATCCTTGTTGGACATTTCTGTTCTCTCTGAGCAGAACAGTGGCGCCATCTGTGGAAAACGATAAACTTCGAATCCCACCAACTCACAATGGTTAACACCAGAAGGCACCAGGTCGCTAGACGCAACGAACCACCCAGAAATTTGAACCTGGAAAATGTGGTGGTAGAAGATGTAGTTTCCCATACTGCCTCATCCCGCGCAGGACCAGCGACCCGCATGGCGGCCAACCCACCACCCGCCGCAGAGGAGGAACCAGAGACTACGCAGCACTTCGTCCAGAATGCTCTAAATTCTCTTCTAACTCGAATGGAGAATTTAGAGAAACGTTATGAACTTCAACGACAGGAAGATATCCAAAATCTGATAACCCAGTTGGATGAACGCAGTGCTAAACGCAGAGAGGAGGAACGTTGTCGCTTCCAGGATAACGAACACCCGGTCTGCAATATGGAGAACACAGCAACGGTATGTACCGAGCAACCCCATGCAGCAGCAAGAAGACAGGGACCAGAGACATCGGCCCCCACTGCCGAGATTGGCGATCGGGACCCGATCGATCAATCCGAGCAAGGCAGAGTATCTCGTTCTCGGTCGTAGGGACTTCATATTTCCTCGGCCATCGTCCCAGATTGTACTGCCGAGGAAAGACCAATAGGAGGGATCATACGCCAGCATGGACGATAAGATGGCATTTATCAGAGGAAGTATCGCCGAGGTCATCAGAACAACAGCTCGTTTGTCGATAGAATTGTGGATGCTCAATTCTTGGAAGACTTTGATGGCTCCTTTTTGTCCAAATACGATGGAAGCCAGGATCCTCAGGTGCACATTGATGAATTCGACATGCAAATGTGCATTCGAGGTATTGATGGCCTATAATCTCACGGATCTTCACAACCACTTTGACCGGAGCCTCCCAAACCTGGTTTCATACTCTGCCGCCACGTTCCATCCATAATTTTAAAGATTTTGGCCAGAAGTTCTTGTTAAATTTCGCGATGAGTAAGAAGCAGCCAAAATCCGAGTTTGCTCTGGGTAATATATGCCAGCAGCCCGGTGAAACATTGCAGAGTTACCTGGATCGATTCAAGGAAGTCGCTTTACAAGTACAAGGCTTAGAAGAAAAGGTCCACGTGCATCTCATCTCAGCCGGGCTCAATGGATCCTCCCGCCTCGCCAAGTCGATTTATAAAGATCCTGTGAAGTCTTTAAACGAGTTCAGAATCCGGTCCAAGAAATACTTGGAGTTGGAGCAGATGGAGATCGCCAACTCGGCTCCGAGGGAAAATAAAAAACCCTCATCGCCAAGGAACCAACGTCAAGAGCATGCACAGTCCAGCCTACATCCCGCAAATATTCCCACTGGCCGACCTCCACGAAGCCTTCCTGACCCCCGCTTCAGGTCAGGGAGGTATGAATCGAAATTTGACAAGTATGCCCCATTGACTACTACACGAGGTCAGATATGGAAGGAAGTGGCTTTCACCGAGATGAGGAAAGTAGACCGTCCTCCTCCAATAATAAGAAGAGAAGGATTAGATTACTCCCGGTACTGTGATTTTCACAACGAACCGGGCCATACGACTGATCAGTGTTGGGAGCTACAAGATGCAATAGAAAAGTTTGTTCGTGAAGGCAAACTGCGACAATATGTAATTCGAACTCAGGGGCACCAAGGAAAAAGAAAAAGTCAACAGGAGAATAAACATCGAGACGACAAGAAGAGCAAGAAAGACGATGAATTCCCGGAGCCTGAATTCGAATGTAATGTCATTTCGGGGGGCATGGGAGGTGGAGGCGATATGGCCAACCAACGAAAAAAATACCTCAAAGAAGTGATGTCAATAAGAGACCAACTGAGGTTCAAGGAAAGCAGCAAGGGGAGTAGTAAGAAAGTCATGCCCCCTTTGATTTATTTCACCGAGGAAGATATGAAGGGGGTGGTACCCGGTCACGAAGACGGTCTTGTCATAACGGGGACCGTGGCCAATTTTTGGGTCAAAAGGATATTCGTCGATAATGGTAGCTCAGCTGACATCATCAACTTGAGCGCATTTAAGAAGATGAACCTGAGGGAAGAAGACTTGAAGCCATGCCAAACCATGTTGATAGGCTTCAATGGGGGAGACACCGGCTTGAAAGGTGTTATTGACCTTCAACTCACGTTGGGAACGAAGGAAGATTTCAAATCAGAACGGGTTACATTTACCGTCGCCGAGTTCTCCTCGCCATATAATATTATCCTGGGCAGGCCAACGCTTCACAAATGGGACATATAGATGTCCACCAAGCATCAGAAGATGAAGATGATCGGACACCTCGGCAAAGTCATTACGATCTGCGGGGACCAGAAGGAATCCAGGCAATGTTATTATAATACAATCAAGGCAACTGAAGGCGGCCCATCTTCCCCACCTCGGATAAGGCAAGGAGATCCGGCAGAATCTCGCATCGAGACACATTCATCTCGAAAGCCAGTCAATCTGGTAGAGCTAGATATGCGGGATATCGAGGAATGGAGACTAGAGCCGGTGGACGAGCTTGAAGATGTTCAGATCGGAAGCTCTCCAGAACAAATCACGAAAGTAGGCAAACAGTGTGATCCAGAAACCAAGGGCAAATTAATCCAATGCCTAAGGGAAAACCAGGATGTCTTTTCTTGGAAGGCTTCCGAGATACCCGGAATCAAGCCTACCTTCTATTGTCACAAGTTAGCAATTTATCCCGGCTCCAAACCGGTGGCACAGAAGAATAGGAAGCTCGGCCCGGACAGAAGGCAAGCTTTGTCAAAGCACATTAAAGAATTGATAGACGCCGGATTCATATATATGACGCGGCTCTCCAATGTAGTAATGATAAAGAAGTCCAATGGAAAGTGGCGAGTTTGTGTTGATTACACAGATTTGAATAAAGTCTGTCCCAAAGACTCATACCTGATGCCAAGTATTGATCAACTCGTAGATAACTCTGCCGGTTTCCAACTACTGTCGTTTATGGACGCTTACTCCGGATACAATCAGATATCTATGCATTTGGATGATCAAGAGAAAATGGCATTCCGAGATATCGAAGCAAATTATTGCTACGACGTAATGCCCTTCGGATTAAAAAATGTCGGAGCAACTTATCAGCGGATGATGAACAAAGTTTTCGCAGATCAGATCAGGCGCAATATTGAAGTTTACATCGACGACATGATCACGAAGACGGTGGTAACTGGAGATCATATCCAGGATTTGGAAGAAACCTTCCGTAAACTAAGGCAGCATAATATATGCTTGAATTCGCTGAAGTGTGCTTTTGGGGTGAAGGCCGGGAAGTTCCTGGGATTCATGTTGACTCACCGGGGAATAGAAGCAAACCCGGACAAGTGTAAAGCTGTTCTTGACATGTAATTTCCCTCTAATAAGAAAGAAGTCCAACAGTTGACGGGAAGAATGGCGGTCCTAACCTGGTTTCTCCCAAAGTCCGCAGAAAAGGTCCTTCATTTCTTCAAATTATTAAAGAAGGAAGCAAGTATAGGATGGAACCCGGCATGTGAGGAGGCTTTTCAGGAGATCATCCACTCAACAGGAGAACAGGGTGTGAAAAGTATATGTTGATGGCTCATCCAATTCTAAGGGAAGCGGAGCCGGGATTATTGTCAAAAATCCCGAGGGCGTATCACTCGAACAAGCACTGCAGCTTAATTTTCCGACTTCTAATAATCAAGCGGAATATGAAGCACTGATTGTCGGGTTGAAACAGGTCAAAGAACAGGGAGCATCAAGAGTCAATGTATTCACTGGTTTGCAACTTGTTTCAGCACAGATTGAGGGGAGATATCAAACCAAGGGCCCTTTATTAGCTAAATACCTTGCTAAAGTAAAGGAAATCATGGCAGAATTTGATGAAGTTGTCGTCGCCCGTATTCCAAGGGAGGAGAATGCCCGCACCGACATATTGTCAAAGCTGGCTAGCACAAAAGGAACGGGTAACCACAGAACAGTCATCCAACAGGAACTCACCTAGCCTGCATGCATCATGGTCATCCTAGTAGCTGAAGACTAGAGGAGGCCTATCATCAATTACTTAGAACAAGGGATAATTCCAGACGAAGGAGTAGAGGCGAAAAGATTGATCCGAGATGCTGCTATGTACGAAATTGTCGATGGCGAATTATACCGCCGAGGCCTCCATACCCCATTATTGTTATGTCTAAGTTCAGACCATGCCGAATACGTACTCACCGAGATACATGAGGGGATTAATGGTCAGCATATGGGTGCAAGGGCTTTGGCATTAAAAGCCCTTCGTGCAGGATACTTTTGGCCGACGATGAAGGCAGACACAGCAAAGCATGTGAAGAGATGCGACAGTTGTCAAAAACATGCAAAGATATTATGGACCCCTCCATCCGAGCTTAGTTCAATCACAGCACCGTGGCCTTTTTACAAGTGGGGAATGGATCTATTAGGACCATTTAAGACAATGGAAGGGCAGATGAGATGGTTAATAGTAGCTGTTGACTATTTTACCAAGTCGATTGAGGCCGAGCCCTTGGCCGCTATCACCTCGGCCCATGTTTAAAAATTCTTTGAGCACAGCATAATAGCGAGGTTTGGAATTCCGACAGAAATTCACACCGATAACGGGACACAATTCGCCAACAACACTTTTAAGGCGATGATGACTAGATTCTACATCAAACATCACTTTGCCTCAGTAGAACATCCACAATCTAACGGCTAAGCAGAAGCGACAAACAAAGTTATTCTCGACGGATTAAAGAAACGAATGCAGGAAGCCGGCCCAAACTGGGTTGAATAACTTTACTATGTTTTATGGGCCTACAGAACTACGGCCCAAACAGCTATCGGAGAAACTCCATTCAGGATGACGTATGGTTGCGAAGCCATGATACTGTGGAGATCGGCCAATCATCATGGAGAAGGCAGCATATGTCCCAGATAGAAGACAATAATGCTGCATTAGCCATCGAGCTGGATTTGATAGAGGAAGTCCACACCGCGGCGCATCGTCAAGACTTATATAAAAAGCAAAAGTTGGCCCAGAGATTTAACAAAAAGGTAAAGCCAAGGTCTTTCAAAGAGGGTGATCTCGTGTTACGATGAGCAGATATCGGAAACAAGAATGCCCGAGATGGGAAGTTAGCACCAAATTGGGAAGGGTCGTACCGGGTCGTTCAAAATCTAGGGCAAAGAGCGTACTTGCTAGAAACTCTAGAAGGCAAACAAGTCAAATGGACATGGAATGCTAACAAGCTAAAGAGATATTACAGCTGAAAATGTGAAGCTGAGATTAAAATCCATGTGTTTCCCTTTAATTGGCTTCAAGTCCGTCATAGGGATCATGGATAAATATTTTACCATGTGTTTCCCTTTAATTGGCTTCAAGTACGTCATAGGGATCATGGATACCATGTGTTTCCCTTTAATTGACTATAAGTCTGTTATAGAGATCATGGATCAATGTTCTTGCCATGTGTTTCCCTTTAATTGACTTTGAGTCCGTCATAGGGATCATGGATTTTCATTGCGTGTTTTCCTTTAGTGGGGATCACGGAGTAAATTTTTCATGTGTTTCGCATTAATCGATTATGTAAATCGGGAATATGACACCCGTGCAAATCTTTCATTAAGATCATGAAACTTATGTAATCTTCGAAGAGTATTAATAAAGTCCTTATTGTGAGGAAATTATATATATTGTGCACAAATTTGGAAGGCTTAGTCGTTGTTTTGTATTATCTCGGCCCTGATCAAGCCGACGTAACTATTTATTCATGGATGAATCATCGGGTACTCTGAAAGAATTACATCTATAGATTAATGTTATGAAATACACTAACAGTTGCTAAGACTGGAATATGATTCCAAAATGATGTTTAAATCCCGACTAACGATTCAGGTAAGATAATACTTGGCCATTGGAGCCAAAATAATACTCAGAACATACATGAATATCCAGACCGGAGAAAGTAAAGCAAATCAAGGACGATAAAAGCCGAGTGCATTAATAGAAGAAATTGTACGCATAGTCAAATAAAGATTAAATATTAAAAGATTGTTTGGGAAAAGAAATTAATACTACAAGTAAAACCGGCATCCCAACCCTTTAAACATCTCCCCGGGTTTGATCCTCCTTGGGTGTGTCCATCGTGCTTGGCTCATCTTCCTCACTGTCGAAGATAGTTAGCAACTGGCCACCACCGACATAGGACTTGAAATGCATACCCGTGGTATTCAGCTTGATGTCGGGGTTCAAGAAGCGGATCTGATCTAGAGCGTTATTGAAAGAGGCTTCGGTAGACCGGGCTACTTGCGACCGCAAGAAAACAAGTTTGTTGTTAGTATCAGCTAAGTCTTTCGCCATCTTGCCATTAAGGGCGATCAGCTGGTTACAACAGTCGCGAGCATCCCGGGCCCTGCCCCGAATAACAGACAAATCATGCTCCAATTTGGTCACCGCGGCACGAGAAGACTCTGCTTCAAGTCGGGAAGCTTCAAGCTGACCCCAGGAAGCCTCAAGCTCAGAGGTCATTCTAGCCACCGATTCTTATGCCTCATTTGCCTCGGCACGAGATGCCTCCAACTCCTTTGCCGAAGCTGTCGCATTCTCCCGAGCTATGTCGAGCTCCTTTTGAAGTCGCCAAGTCTCGTTTTCAGAAGCTTCGAGCTCGGCAGCCACCTTGCAAGCTTTTTTATTTAAAGTAGGCAAGCTTTCAACCAAGGTGGCACTCTTCAAAGAGGCTAGATCGATCATGCTCAACTCTTCCATTTCGGCGGCCGACAGGGGCACCAGTTCAGAATACCTTCTGGGCGCTCGAGCAACTTGAAAAAATTCCTGAGTGACGCCCTTTTCCCAAAGCATTCGGGGCGCCAGTTGAATGTATTCTTAAGAAGACTCGGGCATCGGAGTCGAGGTATCGACAGGACGGTGCTCGGATGATCCAGTGGCCAGCACTTTCAGGATGACATCCGCCATAGGTGTATCAAGGTCGGTGACGAGTGCCTCATGCACGGGTGAAGAAGTTGGAGGAGGAACTAATGTAGCCTCCGAAACGGGACCGGCAGGAGCTGGGGTTGGAACGAGGTCAGTAGCCTTCGCCTTGCCTTTCCACCCAGTCACCTTCCGTTTCTTCCGTGATTGGAGGGCCACAAGATGATCGGGCTTCGGAATAGGAGCATAATCCATTTCAACCGTTGCACAGTAACATAGAAACGAGTGTTAACAAGAAAGAATATGAATGTTCACTCTTATCATCATTAAAGAAAATTCAAACTAACCACATTGAATATAATAAGCTATGGGAGCCAGACTCTGCGATTCTTTGTAAGACATTATACGAGCTACAGAGGAAGCGTCGGAATCCGACAACCGAGTCTCGTCGGTACGATAGAAAGAGGGAGGTAAGTCATGATGGCTGGAAGACCAGTACAATGGGAACTTCCAAGATCCCGAAGGTGAATCAGAAACATGTGAGAAAAAGGGATGTTGGCCGGGTTCGACAACAACTTTAAAGAACTTATCTTTAAAGCCCTTGAAAGAATCGGCATACAGGGAAAAAAGCCTACGGTCAGAGTGGTCGCGGTCATTACGACCTCGGAACAAGGTCCACCATTTCCTATCGGCAGGCTCTTTACTCGATCGGCCAGTATGAACAGTAAAGAAATAAAAGAATAAAGAATAAGTGCAAAGGATCTTTAGTTTCTGACATAAAATTTCAAAGGCTTGCATAAAAGCCAAGCCATTAGGGTGAATTTGGGAAGGGGCAACATGCAAATGGTCTAGCACCCGCATTTGGAAGTCGGAAAAGGGAAAGCGAACTCCCAATCGGGTAACTACATCCCTATAAAAGAAAAAGAATTTGGGATCGTCCCCTTCCCGGGTAGAGCAAATAGGCTCACCCAGGCGTGGAAGAAAAACATGAAAACCTTCCTGAATCCCAAGGGGGAGTGAGGCAAGGCTTTCTGAATCCAGGACCGAGGTGTTACGCAACACCTCGTGGGTAACCCAAGGATATTTATTTGTTAAGGCAGGGGAAAGAATTTGAGAGCGAGACCCGGCCGAGGATTCCTCAACAACTTCTAAGGGAGACGAGTCCATAATTACCTACGACAGTGGAAAAAACAGCAATTAGTAAAATACCTGGAGGATGAATCATCAAAGGAGGACTAAGATCCAACGAGGCCCTAGCCGACGTTGGGGTATCTTCGACAGAAATCGGCACCTCGGCCCTAAGATCTGATCTGCTTATTGGAATATTGGTCTTTTTTGGGAGGGGTTTAGGTACAATAACGGGATTATGTCGGCATTTGTCAAGTAAAGCATCGGCTTGTTTGTTGAGATCAATGCTTACTAAGTATAAAAATTCATCAAGACATTTTGAACAGGGTTCAAATCGAGTTTCAAAATGTGGTTCAGGTACATGGCTGTTTCCAGAATCATTTGAAGGGGCACTACTCGAAAATATGGGAATCCTAGAGGGAACTCTAGGTTCTGATGAAAGTATTGTAGACCTTTGATGTGACGACGACCTTAACCTAGAAGACCCTAACCTAGAAGGATTGGGAGGTTTGGGAATTAGGGCTTTTGAACTGCCAGGACCAGAGGGAGCCCGAAGCATGGCTTTTTTCTTCTCCTCTTCGAGAAGAGGGACACCAAAAAACCAAAATGCAGAACGAGTAGGAATTGTTCTACGGATCCGTGCTTCTTCCTCAGGTGAATATTTCATGGAATGGGTTACAATGGAAATGCACAGGAAATAGAAATAATGGGAAGCAAAGAAAGAATAAACGAAGGATTATTGAGACTCAAGACTCGCGCGGAACAAGATGCAAACGAAAAACTAAATGGTTATAAGAGAAAAGCATAAAAGAAAAATACCTTAAATGAGTAAAGGTTGAAAGGAGGAGCGACAATGAAGAACGAAGAACACAGATGAGGCGCAAGTGAGAATGATAATGCAGAAGTTGCAAAGACGAAAGAGTGAAATAAAGCACCAAGAAGAAGTGAAATGGAAAAAGGCATATAAGACAAAAAGAATAACCACCAGAATACAAAAGGTTCTGAGTAATAACTGGCGGATGTGGAAAGACATGGAAAGGGCAAAGGTGTCATTGTTGCAGAAAGGAAATGATTAAAGCGTGCAAAGAAATGACAGTATTAAATAAGCGGGACACGTGTCAATATTAAGAGTGAAGTCGCTTCATTTCCCGATACTCATAGCTATTCAGGCTACTTTGAAGAGACAAGAGATAGCTCGACAGTGATTGGAAATGACTTACGAGAGCTTCGTTAACAGGGTCGATTATCTCGGCAAGGGGCAAACGATGGTAACTTACCTCAGCTCGGAATTCCTGAACTTAACCAGTCCTATCTATGAATACATCCCGGTCATCCAGAGTACTAGATAACCGGGCTGGGAGGCATCTGTTACGGATAAATAAAGATAGGCCCAATTATCTGTAATTCAAATATTTAAATTCTCAATCCATTATCATAACCACTAATGAACAGAAGATATACTATCATAACCGCTATCTTTCAGTTATCCAGATATCTGAATATCTTGGTAAAATATAGTGGGCTTCAACCGTCAATCCATCAGGGTCCAGGTCAGTATCCTATAAATAGAGTATCCTCCATGGTGAAAGGTACACACAATTCTGACTCTCTCTTTTGAATTCACACAGCACACACTGCACACCAATCGTGTCGTGTATCTCTGTTGTGATCTTCTTCTTCCTTGAGTTGCTTAAACCCTATAAGCATCTTGAGAGAGAGAGTCTGATCCTACATAAATCATCCAACAATCCTTATTGGATATTTCTGTTCTCTCTGAGAAGAACACAAAATTAGTGTTGTTTTAAAACTATTTAATTACTTGTCATGGATGATTTTGATTACGTAAAATTTAAATTTAAGAGGCATCAATCAAAATGACATCTCTTATTCTTCATTTGTCTGCTTTCGGGTAGCGTCACATTGGTGGGTGAAACCTGTTTAGGTGAAATGTCAATAAATTTATTTTTCAATCCACAAGAAAAAAATGGCTAAAACATATATTTGGTTCCCTAATTTATTTTTGGATTTTAAATTAATCCCTTATGTTTTAAAAATTCTAAAATGATCTCCTACATAATTTTTTTAATAAATTTTTAGGAGACCAAACATATATTTTAGAAGAAAAAAATTGTGGTTACAGTTGATTATTTTGAGGGTATAATTATATAATCTATCTAAAGTAAATTAAATACACAATACACCGTAAGTGATTTGAATTCTCACACACAAAAAAGAGTTAGTGAATTGATGAATGAAAGTTTAGCAAGGGACAGAAGAATGACAAAAAAAAAAAAAAAAATACTTAACATGTACTTATTTTGCTTTTCATCTTAATTAATTACTTCTACCTTGTTTTTTTTTTTTCTACTTTTTTATTTTATTTTATTTTTTATTATATCATTTGTTATATCTATCATTTTCTCCTAAGTACGTATACATCCAAGGGTGTACATTTATCATTAATCCAAAAGAATAGAAGTGTGCATTATTGTTTTGCTTGTGTGTGAAAGTTCAACAGCGTTTGATTCAAGTAGAGTTGTTAAGTCATCAATTTTTTGAAATACGACTAATTAAGTTAATTAATTGTTTAATTAGCATTTTTTTTATAAAAAAAAAATCGACGTACTCTAATTGTTTCTCTTCACAAGTCACAAGCTAAGGCTTCGACTACTCCTCTCGTATTATTTCCCCTTTAAAGTAATACACATTCTTTAATAAATTTATTAATTTGTACATAAAATATGATAAAAAAAATTTGTTTAGAGTGGTATGAGTTAGTTAGAAATAAAACTCTATAAATAGAAAACTTAGGAATTATCATTGTATCTTTTATCAATTTTAATTAACATGAGTTTCTTCTATGACACTCCTCTCGTCTATTTTGAACTCTATGATGTATGATCACAATTTCTTGGTGTTACTTGCATTTCTCCTCAAATCAATTCATCTGAGAATTTTGATAATTTTTATCTTTTTAGAAAAGTATTTTATTAAAAATTTTAAATTAAAGTATTTTATATAATAAATGAAAATGATTGCATATTTGCTTGATTAGGCCATACATGCCAAGAGAGTATGATATAGCAGCCCGAATTTGCATTCATTATAATGTAGAGTATGACAAAGGAAAAAAAGATTATAAAGAAAACAAAGGAAAAAAAGAAGGATTTTAATCTGTAAAAAAAAAAAAAATGAAGGATTTTAGTGAAGCAATCCTTCAGAGTCCACCTTTTGAAAGAAAAGAAAAACGTAGAGTTCACACAAAAATCCATTCCTTCAATGTACGGACGTATGGAATAAGGAGGAGAGCGTTTGATTTAGAGCAAAGAAATATTTTTTTTTAATTAAAGTAGAGAGGAATGGATCTCACATAATAACGTACAAATTTTTCTTATATATTTTTTTCTTTCATTCAGAACAAACACATCCTAAGTCTTTGGTAAGAGGGAGATAGGATGAGGAGGAGAAAAATAGAGAAAAAATTATACGAAAATCATACGTTCTATTTAATTAAAAAAATTCTTTTATTTACATGTTCTCAACCATGGGTGATAGAAAAAATTGTCCAATAATATTTGTTTCTTCCTTTCTCTATTGTATTGAACCTCGATCGGCACACCCTTTGCCCAATGATGTATGGTTTTTTTTTTTTTTTTCTTTTCACTTTCTATACAATTAAATAAGATTTTTTTTTTCATTTTCTATCTCACCAAACAATTTATAAAAACATCTCGCTTTCTATTTTTTTTCCCTTCATCTTTATTTCCTTTTATTTTATTCTTCAAATCAAATATACCAAGGACCCTCTTGCACTTGCACCTATCCTCGAGTCAATTCTGAAAATTTTGTGTGGGTGCTTGTAGGAATGGAGTTGTAAAGTAATGTATGTATGTATGTGTATATATATATATATATATATATATATATATATATATATATATAATATTCAAAGAAATGTACTGTATATTTTATGCTCTGTATATTCCTATGATTTGGTTAGGACACATCTTGTGTTCTAATCTGTTAATAAAAGTTATTTTGGCCTTAGAAAAAAAAACGTTTTGCATCTTATTTTAGCTACTGTATTATTGTGAGTAAATGCATGTCCAATAACTACGTTAGCCTATGCCCTGCCGTTCATTAGGTTTTGAACTAATTTTTAATATTTCTTTATTCTGAGGACCTTTTAATTACACTTGATCTTAGCCAAATGGCCGAGAAAGGTATCGATGACCTTTTAAGTTTTAATTGAAGCCTTTGCTTTGCATAGACAAAACTAGATTAAATCTAATTTTAAATAAATGAATTAAAACTAAATTACTATTTTTCATTTTTTAATCAAACCGTTTAAAATTAATTTTAAATTGATTTTAGAACCAATGCTTAATTCAAAATCACTTTTTATACCAAAACTTAATAGAGAAATATTAATTAATATCCTAAAGAATTTAAAATAGAAATACTTTTATTGGAAGATGAAAATTTGTGTTGTTCATGATTTTCTTTACGCTTTATTACACAATAATTATATTTCTCTTTTAATTGCTTAACCAATGCTCTCAAAGTACATAAACTTATATTTGAATATGGTTTTGATTTAGTTTGAAATTAGTTTGAAAATGAATTTTGTAAAAACAGAGATCGGATTTAAAACCAACTTCAGTAAAAAAAATCCTCCTTTAAAATTTCGCATGGACAAAACTAGATTAAATTCTAATTGGCTTTGCCACTCCTGGTTAGATTTAAATTATGATTTGGTAAACTTTTTTTTTTTTTTTTCACACAGCCCAATTTTTTTTAATGACGACAATGAGCTTAGAACCTAATATTTCATACAAATTATCTACACTCTCCACCACTAGACCAATAGTGGCAGAATCGATCCAAGTGGATTACAGCCATATTGCTTTAAAATTAAGCAGGCAAAGAATACAAAAAAAAATCTTGTGCATTAGTCACCTAAGAGAAAGAGCTGAAACAATTTATATTTGTCAGACAAAATTGAATTTGCAATGAAATTCTCTCTTCTGTCAGGGGCCTATACTACACATTTCTTTCAGTATGATTGAGATGCCATCTACTCTTCTCACTCGTTAGTTGGTGAGACAGAGGAGAGGTAAGTTTTCTAGGGAACACATCTATATGATGTATCATTAAGTTTTAACTGAGATTAACCACTTTTTGATGCTCCATTTTTGTCCTAGTTTTATCTGGTGAATGGCTTTCTTCTGTTTCCTTCCTTTTGTTGTTGATTTGTTGGACTTCTTCATCCTTAACTTTTGATTTCAACAAATGTGGCCTCAGCTTGTTTACATCTGACTGTTGAACGGGTTTCAAAAAGAATTCATCAGCTCCATCTTCTAGGCATCTGATACAAACAAAAATGAAGGTCTTGTTAGATTTCAAGTTCAGTCATGTGATGCAATCAGAATTTGTGAATTTGAAGAAAAACAAATATGTTTTGTCTTGACATAATTAAAACTTTGGTAATTGGATTCAATTTCCCTCACCTGTTGATCCTTGCTGGGACATTCTCTGACGACATAATCACCACTGGTATGTCTTTAAGAGATTTAGATTCCTACAAATCAATAACTTTCTTCATTTTTCTAGCATCAAACCTGGGAAGATACAAGAAATTGAAGGTTGCTATGCACATCACAAAAATGGTTTGAGAGTTGTTATCATGAAAGATTGATAAATACCTTATTTGAGTCGTATAAAATAAGTTATTTCTGAAATCAGATCCCATCATTTCAAATTTTTTAATGAATGAAGGGGGAAAAATATTCAAATTCAATGTGTATAATTTGGGAAAAGATTTATGATGTACACAAATTTTGGAATTGAGGAGAAAATAGTGAACTATTTTTATAAAATATAAACTAGATCAACAACATAAGGAAGAGTAACATAACTACACAAGCCATGCTATCAGTATAAAAATATCCCAGGAGTTTACCTTGATCTTTTTCAGCAGATCATAGCCTGTCATTTCTGGCATACAGTAATCAGTTATGATGAGGTTTACTTCTACATCCTGCAACAGAAGTAAAATGACTAGAGTCACCAAGGGAAATGACTCTCGATTGCGATCATGCCACCTTTTTTTATCCATCTTAATCTGGTCTTTTTCCCATGTCTTTTTTGGTTGGTAAACCCAACTGGCGATTTACAACAAATAAGTCTTTCTTCATTTTTTTAGAGCAAGAAAAGAAGCCCAACTAATATGTACCTATCAGTATTTTTTGACTTTGCTAGAGGATTATTGTACCTGATGGGATTCTAGAGCAATAGAGGGAGGCTCTTTGTTTCTTTGCTCATCTTCAACCAAACCAAGAAACTTCAAAGCCTTACTACCAGAATCCAAAGCAGTAACTGTAATTACATAACATACCAAAATGAATTAGATTTCAAATTAGGCAAAACCAAATCGCCCCTTCAAATAATGTAACATATATAATAGACCAAAGAAACCACATAATTACATTATTTATCTGATCATGTTTCTGTATAGCAATCCAAGTCTATATTTTTATAGGAAATTAATGGAAACCACAAAATAACAAACACTGAAAGAATAGAATTAGAAAAATACCATGAAAGGAAGAGGTTTTCAGGAGCCTCTCAATCAACATTCTGTCAATAAGGCTGTCATCAACAGCCAGAACATGAAACTGAGCCTCTGCAGCCATACCCATGATTCTGAATTTCTGATGATGATGTGAAAGTGCAAGCCAAAGACAAACGAGGCAAGGAATAATAACAGAAAAAAGAAGGAAGAGATAAATGAATAGGAAAAGAATAGAATACAAGGATGAAGAAAGTGATGTGAGATGAAGATGAAGATGAAGGAGGGTGGCATGCACATTTTAAAAGGGGGAGCACACATCATGGTCAAGAAGGATACAAAAATCCACCAAGGAAATCTGACAGTTTGGAAAGCAAGATCCGACAGATTTCATCAAGAATCTGGCGGATCTTCTGGGGTTGATTTTTGAATTGAAAAACAAGCAAAGAAAGGTGCTCTTATTGTACCAAACTCAATCTGACTTGTTCATAACTATTATTAATTATTATTCATTTTGACCCTTTTGCTTATGGTTAAAGACAAAATTATTGAATTCAATAAATATAACTTAGTTGAGAACACACAATAATTTTATAGGGGATGATTTTGTAGGGGATGACATACAATCTTGAGGAAAGATCATGAACTATAATTGTGACATAATCGACTTAAAGGGTTGAAGCTTGTCGGGTAACCTCTCAGGTCCCACCGGAACTCAAATGCCCTAATCACTGAGATTAAAATAAAAAAGACAACTATTGGGGTGTGCTACACTGTTCTCTTAAGCCTTAACCCTACTATTGCTCTTTCACGAGACCAAACCATCATTGTTCACTGTTCAGAGTCGTGTAGACTCTATTCTATTCCATGCACGTGCATGACCTGCATAGCACTAAGTGATGACCCACGTACTAGTAAAAATATACAAGCCAGTACAAAACGTAATTTTCTTGCTTTTATTTTTTGGAAAATATGTAAATGAGTATATTAACCAAAAAGATACATACAAACTACACAGGCCATACCCTGGTAGAATCAAACAGCAAAAGCTGTTACACTTGCCAAAGAAAAGCAACTAATCAAAGCAAAAGAGTTGCTAATACAAGTGCAACAAATGACCCATCCTAAGCACACGAAATTTAATCTTTTCCACAACATCAGAAAGATTAAAAACGTGCCCGTCAAAAATAATAGAGTTCCTACATAACCAAATACAATAAACAGTAGAAGCAAGAGCCAAACAGCGGATGCTGCCCCTGATCCCCGAAGCTGCACGACCATGAATAATGCTATTGAAAGTCCCACGTAAAGAGATATTACTCCTCGGAAAAATCACCCAGTCTCGGATCTGACTCCAAATGCGGATGGTGATCCTGCACTTGAAGAAGAGGTGGTCATGAGACTCGTCCAAAGAGCAGCAAAACGGGCACAAGGTTCCTGTATCTAAAAAGGGGATACGGTCCAAGGTGAGTAATTTATGGCTAGCAGCCAGCCACAAAATAAAAGACTCTTTGGGAGGGATACAAGACTTCCACACCAGCCTACTCCATGCCACCTTGGTCCTGGCAGTCCGAAAATAATCATAAGCAGCAGCTGCATCAAACCCAGAGGGTCTGCTCCACGAAGCCAGCCTCAGCTCAGCCTAATGGCTGCCACCCTCTCTGTCCACAATAGCATCCCGGATACAGCAAAGTCTCTTCAAGAGGGGGGAATCGGACTTGCTGCACCTGTAAGTCCGGACCGACTGATTTCTCATGTAGAAATGGTGCACCCACTTCATCCACAGAGAATCCTTTTTTCTAGTAACGTCCCACAGCGACCGGGCCAAGAGGGCATGGTTCCAACTCCTAAGACAATGAAGGCTGAGACCTCCTTCCTCCTTAGGAGAACAGACAACCGACCAGGCCACTAAAGGCTTCTTGTTCCCCGAATCAGCTTTGCCCCACAAAAAATTCCTGCACATGGCATCGATTTTGCTGGAAACCGAAATAGGAAGCGGGAACATACTCATCCAAAAATTTACTATCCCGTGAATGACCGAACGAATTAGCTCTAACCGCCCGACATAAGACAATGAATTGCGCTTCCAACTCTGAATACAACCCCCAATCTTAGATAACAAAGGGGAGTAGTGGCAAACATTAAGCCTAGATGCCATAAGAGGGATGCCCAGATATCTTATGGGAAAGGCTCCATCCTCAAAATCAGTAATGGAACGGATTTCCTCAAGCAAGTGGCTATCCACTCCTGCAGCAAACATAGTGGATTTCCCAGCACTAATAGATAATCCAGAGATGCTGCAAAAATTCTGGAGCTTACCAAACAACGTGGCCATCGAAACATAGTCGCCCCGAGAAAAAAACATTAAATCATCAGCAAACGCAAGATGGGTAATGTTGTGAACTGCACAAGAGGGATGATAATTAAACAACAAGTTCTGCTACAAGTCTTTGAGCTCTCGGGATAAATACTCCAAGCAAATGACAAAGAGATACGGGGAGAGAGGATCCCCTTGCCTTAGCCCACGTTTTCCCTCAAAATGGCCAAAGATTGACCCATTAAGAGAAATGCTAAAAGAGGTGGTCGAAACACACTCCATGATCCAATGAGTGAACTGCTCGGGGAAGCCCAGACAGCGGAGCATCCATCCCAGGAAGCTCCAAGAAATTGAGTCATAAGCTTTGTGAAGGTCCACCTTGAGCATAATTTTTGGAGAGACCCACTTTCTGGCATACTTCCTCACCAGATCCTGCACCAAAAAGACATTGTCGACCATGTTCTTAGACTTAACAAAAGCAGCTTGAGAAGGATCTATAATGGACTCAAGGACCAGTGAAATCCGATTAGCCAGGATCTTAGCAATAATTTTGTAAATAATATTGCAGCAAGATATGGGACGGAACTTGTTGACCCTATTGGCCTCCTCACACTTGGGAATCAAGGCTATAAAAGAGTGATTAAGTTGCTTGAGCATCTTGCCCGAGCGAAAAAAATTCCTCAACAGCACCAAAAACATCATCACCGATAATGTGCCAACTTTCTTAAAAAACAGAGCACCGTAACCATCCGGGCCAGGAGATTTATTGATGTCCGTGTGGGAAACAATGTCCCAAACTTCTTCTCTAGAAACTGGCTTCACCAAGTCATGGTGACAAGACTCAGCCACCAAAGGGCCCCTAGAAACAACCTCTTCTAACGGGGGGGAAGTGGTCACAGACGAACCCAGCAAGGCCTTGAAACTGCCCACGAATTCATTACCAATATCATCCACCGAACTAGTGAGCTGGCCATCCTCCTTATACACGGCAGCAATAAATCTAGCATTTTTGTTTTTGTTAATGATAGCATGGAAGAACTTAGAGCTTCTATCCGCACTCACCAAAAACTTATGTTTATAAAGTTGGGAAAGCATTCTGGACTCAGCTACTCTCAAGCTACACACTCTCTGTCTCAACTCAGCAATAACATTCTCGAGTTGAGGATGGTCGGGCCTTTGCTGGAGCAAGAGCAGCTTATCTTGGTAATCTCTTTCAGCATCTTGAACCTTAGCCGCAAGGTCATTAAAATGTCTCCTGTACAGCCCCTTTAGATCATTCTTCAAAGCCTTAAGCTTTTTACAGACTTTGGAACATCTTGCAACCAGGCACATCTCTTTCCCAATGATGAGCAATGAGGGGGAGGAAATCAGAACAGTCGACCAATGCATTAGGAAATTTGAAAGCTTGATTCCTCTTGCAAATAGAAGGGGCTGTATGAACCAGCAAAGGGGCATGGTCAGAAACTGACTGCAAGTTAGTCACCAAGGAGTAGGATTGCTGGAATTTGGAAGTCCAGTCCAAATTACAGAGCACCCTATCTAATTTACTACAGACTTTTCCATTTGACCAAGTGAAATGTTGGCCACTATGGTTCAACTCATGAATGCCCAAATCCAAACAGCACTGGACAAAATCTCTCATCTCATAGTCTGAAATAGGAGACCCATTCCTCCTGTCATCCGGACTGAGCACACTATTGAAATCTCCCATGATAATCCACGGCCCTTGTACGGAAGAATCAAACAGATTCAGTGATTCCCACAACAGCCTTCTCTCGGAAATGGAATGCAGACCATACACAAAAGAAGCTCAGAAAATATCTCCAGTAATCTTACAAGTCAACTTACAATTGATCACTTGTTGAGTAACCTCCAACACTTCCATACCAACACGATCACTCTTCCATAAGAGCAAGATACGGCCAGCATGGTGCATATGGAAATTATTACAAAAATTCCAATTTGCAAATCTTGACTTCAACACTCTAGGCAAAGAGTTACAGTTCAGCTTTGATTCTAGAACAGCCATGACATCAACATTGTTTGTCTTCATCCAATTCAGCATAGCAATGTGTTTTAGGGGCATGCTGAAACCCCTTATATTCCAAGATGAGATGATCATTGCTTCTTGCGGGAGGCAGCCTCCCCGCTAGAACTAGCTGATTGCTTTTTATCACCTCCCCCAGACCCCTTATAAGGTCTATCTTTGTTGGCTGAGACAGCAGGCTTCACCTTTGTTTTAGACCGGTTTTTACTTTTTACCCAAGTGAACTCCTCCTCAATGTCAGCCTCTGAACAATCTTCCACAAAGGCAAGGTCAGATTGCCCTACATCTTTTGCCCCAACACCACTTATTTGCACTGGTTGGGAATAAGACATGTCCCCTGCCTGGAAAACATTCTCCTGGCTAGCTACCTCATCCCCCTGATTACCTTGTTCAAGACAAGCACTTTTCTGATCCTTGAATTCTGATTTTTGAACATGACTCTTACCAGAATCCACTTCCACTGCCTCCTTTCCAAATCCTTTAGACCCCACACTTTGCTTCACAGCTGGGGCATTTGGAACATAAGGGTTTTCCCTGACTGCTGAAATTGCTGCTTTGCAATTCTTATCATTATGGCCAATCACCTTGCACTGCTTGCAATAAGCCGGGAGAGTCTCAAATTCAATGTGTTGAACAAAAGACCTGCCCTTAGACTTTATCTTCACATCACGAATCAGCTCCATTGAAGCATCTACCTCCACTAAGGCTCTAGCAAAAGACAAAGAACCCTTAGAGGCCGTAACATGATCTGTACGGATAGGGTTCCCCACTCTTGAGAGAATTTTTCCTAATGCAGTGGGATTCCATAATTCCAAGGGTAAATTTCTCAACTTAACCCACACAGGGAACTTGCACAGCTCATCTTCCCCAAAATCAAACATCTCGGGCATGAACTTTAGAAGCAGGGGTCTTTGGAATATAAAATATGGGCCATTGGACATGACTGTATTTCTATCTTCCTCCGAATCAAACTTAAAAATGAGCCAGCCGCTATCATGGTTTGCAAACGTGTACTTGACCCTCCACCTGTCACAACATTCTAGGAGTGCCTTCTTGCCCGGAAACCGGCCAGCAACATAGCCAATTAGACTATTATGAAATGTTTGTTTGTTTTTAGTCTTTTTTAAGAGCCAATATTGACCGCATTAACCATATAGTAGAATTTTCAAACTTCAAAGATCCCTAACGGATTCAGTTGCTATTTCTTAGAACATTCCACTATTTTAGTTTTTTTTTTCTTATTTAATTATTTACTCAGAGACCCTATTTGATTTGTTTCTCATTTCCGAATTTTTTTTAATAGTAGCCTGAGTTTAATTAAAATAATTAGAGAAAGAATTTAGAAAAAAAAATGGTAGTTACCAGCTAGTCTTTGATATTCCAAATTTATCCTTTCAAATTAGGCTGTCTCAAAAGAATACCCTTTTGTCTTCTCTGTCTCAAAATCAGCATTCTTCTGTCACCGGCATATAATTGACTTTCCAATTATTCCTTTCTTTTATCTTGATTTTTCTTTTCAGGGGTCAATATTTATTATTTTAAAAGATATATATATATATATATATATATATATATATATAAATTGGAGCATGATCGTGTGAGTGATCAAACAATTTCACATCCTGGTTTTCTGTTATGCAAATCATCTGACAGCATAAAATAGAAAGAAAAATAAAATTTTAAGGGAAATTAAAAAATATTTCATTGCAATATTTGGCCAGATTGTATTAATTATTTTGGTCAGTAAGTGAAAT
This sequence comes from Glycine tomentella, assembly GCA_007407185.1. Taxonomy (NCBI): domain Eukaryota; kingdom Viridiplantae; phylum Streptophyta; class Magnoliopsida; order Fabales; family Fabaceae; genus Glycine; species Glycine tomentella. Next base: position 177,615 of record PYAF01003393.1, on the reverse strand, counting down.
AATATCTGATGTGCGACAAGTGCTCCCTTGATGGAGGGGCCATGAACTGATGAACCCGTTGGGGGCATTCATAGAATCATTTGCGATATTTTTAATCTTTTAGTTCAAATCAAACTAATTTTTTTTATCTTTTCCGTTTGAAGCATATTGGAAAATATTAACTGCCAAATCCTTTTACTTAATTGGGGGATGTTTTTTTTATCTGTTAGGCCTGATACGTCAGCCTATGCCTATTTATCTATATAATATAATAAAAATAAATATTCATGTTACACCAATAATTATTATTAATTAATTTATAAGACTAAAACATCCAATTATATATAAAAATGGAGTTAAATTTGGCTTATCGTTATAGTTACGTAGTGTTAGGATATCATGTGGCTTTTACATTGGTTTTTTATTTTTATTTTTTTTATTGTTAGGCCAGGCTTTTATGTTAGTCATATAATAGGAGTTAACATATTTTTTATTGTCTCATATGCTAGTGCTTTAGTTTTTTGTATTCTTTCTAAAAACTAAATTTTAATAACAATGGAAGGGATAATTTTTTTTATCATATATTATTTTTAAAGCTTCATTGACCAATTTAAAATTAAGTAAATAAAATTGACTTTATTAATAATTATTTATATAAATCGATAATAATTTATGTTCTTTAATCAAATACTGTACAATTTGAATCCTTGACTCTAGAATACAAAATAAATCATACTCATAACAAAATGACACATTATCATGTTGTGAGGATAATTTTTTTTTGCAATAACTAAAATTAAATTATGGAAAATTTTATAGGAATAAAAAATATATTTTAGAATTTAAAATACGATTTATGGGTGTTAAAAAATGCTAATAATTAAAAAATATATAAGAACATAATATGTGATGGTTAAAATCCACCGCACAAAAAAAAAAACTTTAAAAAAAATCAGATGCAAAAAAACACAATCAGCCATCCATAACCACCACACCTCGAACACTATTGCCACCTCATGGAACCAAACAACCACCACCTCCCTCTCCCAAATTAGATTCAAAAAATGAATTATGGATTTGAACAACAACAAACAACATTTGCGGAGGGGACATTGCAGTCCGCGAGGTCGACCGCGGAGGGGGCGGCGGGACTCCGTTGGACACGACAGAAGCGATCGTGGAGGAGTCGTCGAGGCTGGAGGGAGTGGCATCGTGGTCACCGTCAAAATCGAAGTTGAGGTAAGTTACTTTCTCCTGCCTCATTCTTAATTGTTCCATGCAACGTACAAAATGAACTGAATGATGTTCTGGAATCTCATTGGTTTGGCTCTGTTGATTTGACCGAGAGCGACGGCCCACAACCCAACCCCATTTGGGAACTCACTGTTGATGGACATTGGTGGCAGCTATAGGTGCGAACGAGGGAGGGGAGGAGGGATTTGGGGTTGAATGTCACGGATTGGAGACAGAAATTGGATTAGGATTTCAACACGCGTCAATTCCCAGTTGGTTATTAGACCAGCTTACGTCCACAGTCATCAGATAAAACCAATCTTGGTTTTGGATAAAAAAATGATCCAGTTAATAAGATAAGTTAAATATTTTAAAAGTTCAGATCAAGTCTATTTTTTTTTTTTATAATAAATAATATGTTAGACTTAAGTTTTAATTTTATAAAATAAGTCAAAGTTTATTTATTTCAAACCTTGTCTAATCTCACCTATTTTTATCTTTAAGATTGAGTTCAAATTTTTTAATTGACATTTCTAATAAAATTAACATTTCACTATATTATAATAATAATAATAATAATAATAATAATAATAATAATATAAAAATGAATAAAGAATTAAAACTTTTGATTGGGATTAAATAGAATCAAATAGTGAATTAATTTAACGATGTTCTTTAAATAATTAAATTATTTTGTAGTGCAATCCTTAAAATGACTAGGTACCAAAAAAAAAAAATCTCAAAATCACTAAACAAATTTTTACAATACAAGGAATGAATTTCAAAAATACCAATATTAAGTTTTGACAGAAAAATTAATTCGTGAATAATTATTTGATTGCCGCAAGATTTTAACAGGAAAAATAAATTTTGATTTTAGAATATTAGAATTATCTTCAATTTGTGTGAGGGAAGATTTGAGAATGTAAATATCTGCCGCAGAACATGAACCCACTCTGTACGTAATAGTAGCTAGTAGAGAATTGCGCAAGTGTTAGAAAGGATTAGTTTATTCTCACATTTCTATTTTTCACAATTATTAAAAATAAATTATTTAAATTGTAATTATATAATAAAGTTGGATTTCAAAACTGTTGGATTTGAGAAATTATTTTCTAATTTCTTCACACTTTCAATTACAAGGATTACATTTTATTCAATATATTTATTTTTTCAAATATAAAAAACAATGAAAATAACTTTTTTTTCTGTCATTTGTTCTCTTCACTCTTTTTATATGAAATTTTTTAAAACAGAAAATAAAAGTTATAGTTGAAAATAAAAAAAAATATTTTCTCAAACTAAACAATGTTTGGATTTTCTACTTTTTTAAATTTTTTTATCTTATTTTATATAAATTAAATTAGAATCCATTTGATATATTTTTTTTAATATCTACGTTAATAGAATGGAAAAATAATAACATGACAATCAAATTTCTTTCACTGTTTTCAATGACAGATATAAAAAAATCTGACCCTACAAAGTACAAACTTACCTCGATCATTGGGAAGGTCAGGAAAACCTTGTTAGTTTTGATATTCTAGGTAACACTTAAGCTATAAGTTATTGCATTATGTAGTTGTATAAATGGATTAGTTACATAATTGTTTTACATTGAACATAGGAATAAGATAAAACCATATTGTCTTTTGGGGTACGTACCTACAAACATTTAATGATCGGACACTTCTGTTAGGTGAGTGGATAAAAAAATGTAACATGTGGAAACTAAATGCTCCGTTACTTTTTAGTCGTGGAATTTTTAGAGAATTTTATTCTTATTTATCTATTGTTTACTAAATTTAATATCATATTAATTATTTTTTTTATCAATTATTCTTTCCATTTTTAATTAAAGCATCTTTAATGATAGATTTCAAATTGAGATATTAGATTATTTTTTGATAGACTCTATAATGTCACATAGGATTAAAGATATCTCAATATCTATTCCATTTTTTTGTTTAATGGTAGATCTCATTTTGAGATCTTAGAGAGAGAAAAAAAAAAGAAAATTTATTATTTTTTGAAGTGTAGATATTAAATGATCTTCTACAAGAACATATCTTCCATGTTGAAAATCTCTTCAACTCCTTTATTGTGAGATCTAGTGAGGATGTGATCTTGAGCTCAAGATCTTTGCTCAAGATCTTGCACTAAAGATGCTCTAAGGTTTTCTTAAAAATTTATTTGTCTGTTTTTTATAAGATTATTTTCTAATTTTTAGATGCATTAATTATCTTTTTTTACATTTTTTACTTAATTATTTTTTCTCTAAAAATTATTAAGAAACAATTAAGTAAATAAAGAAATAAGAAAAGAATAATTTTAAAATGATAGAATAATTAACTGTCAAATTTTAATATGTTTAACTACTTTTTTTAAGAGACATAAATTAATTGAAAATATCTTATAATTAGATAAAAAGGATTACACCTTTATTTGGTTTCTTATATATAATTAATATACATATGTATTTATTGTGGATTGAGAAAAGAAAGGAGTGTAATAGGAAACTTGAAAGTTATTTGATTAGAATCAAGAAAATTTATTATATTTCTTTTCATGTTTTTTATAAAATAACCTTAAACTACACATAAAAAGGTATTAATTGGCCACCTTATTATCTAACATTTTTCTAATTTTTTAAACAAATACTGCTTCAAGAGTTTATAATTATTTTAAAACCCACAATGTCATTTTGCATAAAATTAACTAATTTGGATAACATACTCCATCTAATTTCAAATATAAGGAAAAAAATATTTTTCTTAGTCTTAAATATAAAAAAAAAATCAACTAACTATATCTTATATCTTATTTAATGTTATTATCTCTGAAATAATTTTTATTTAATTGAAATTTTAGTTTTAATAATTCTTTTTTATTTTTGATAACAAGTTCAACGAAGGAAAAATTGGAGAATAAATTAATTTTTAATTGAAATTGATAAAATTAAATATGGTTAATTAATTTTCTTAATTAGTGTAAATTTTTCTTTCTTAAATTTGATATTAGAGTGAGTATGTCATCCAAATTAGTTAACTAACTTGCCAAATTTCTTTTATGTGGATTCTTTAGAGTTATTAAGTGGCCATGCCAATCTCAAACCATGCTATATATGAAATCCTAGTGTCCCACCAATTAGCGAATATTGAATCTTAAACAGTAGTCACCAATTAGCTTGTGAAGAAATATCCAAATTCCCCATTTGTTGGACCATTCATCACGTTACTAGAATCATACGTTTTGTATATCCATGAAATTGGAAACCTATAATATTTTGTTTTAATTATTATTTGTGATTTAGCCAAAAAGTTACTATCAGATGAAGAAAATACTATGTTCGATGGGTATGGAGTATCATAAAATTCATGCATGCCCTAATGATTACATATTATACAGACATGAGTTTGAAGAAATGCATAAATGCTCTAGGTGTAGGATATCACAATACAAAGTGAAGGATGATGACGAGTGTAGCTGTGACAAAAGCACAAAGAAAGGCTCCCTAGCGAAGGTGTTGTATCTTTTGATCATTCCAAGATTTAAGCGTCTGTTTGCTAATGGAAATGACGCAAAAGACCTTACATGCCATGCAAATGGGAGAAACTGCGATGGAATGTTCCGCCATCAGGCTGATTCCTGCCAGTGGAATATTAATCGTTTGTATCTGAATTTCGGCAAAAAGGAAATAAATCTTAGGCTTGTACTTGCGATTGATGGAATAAATCCCTATGGCAATGTAAGCACTCATCACAATTTGTGGCCTGTTTTGCTAGTAATTTACAACTTGTCTCCTTGGGTGTGCATGAAGCGAAAATACATGATGTTGTCTATGATGACATTGGGCCCAAGACAGCCAGGAAATGACATTGATGTTTATATCAGTCCCTAAATTGAAGACTTTACAAAGTTGTGGGATGAGGGGTTGTCATGTTTTATGGGTATCGAAATGAGACATTCAAGTTGCGTGCAATGCTATTTTGTACCATTAATGACTTTCTAGCATATGGGAATTTGAGTGGTTACAGTGTTAAGGGTCATCGTGCATGCCCTATCTATGAAGAAGACACAAGCTACGTAAACCTTAAACATGAAAGAAAAATAGTATACACTCGGCATCGATGTTTTCTGAAACCTTATCACCCTTCCCGGTATTTGAAAAAAGCTTTTAATGGAAGTCAAGAGCATGAAAGTTCGCAGATACCATAATTGGTCAATTGGTTCTTAAGTGGGTTGAAGACATCAATACTATATTTGGAAAATCCCAAAAGAAGCTGAAAAGTAAAAATTGCATATAGAATAAGAGGTCGATATTGTTTGATCTTCCATACCGGTCTGATCTTGATGTTAAATACTGTATCGATGTTATATCCTATCTCTGAAATTAGGTTGCTTAAAGTCTCATGATTACCACGTCTTGATGCAACAACTATTAGGCGTGGCTATTCGAGACATTTTGCCTAACAAAGTGAGGCATGCCATAAGTCGTTGTACTTTTTCTTCAGTGTCATTTGTAGCAAAGTCATTGACCCTGTAAAGTTAGATAACTTGGAAAGCGAGGCTACTATTATCTTGTGTAAGATAGAGATGTATTTTCCTCCTTCATTTTTCGACATCATGGTTCACTTAATTGTTCATCTGGTGAAGGAAATTAAATCGTGTGGTCCAGTTTATTTACAGTGGATGTATCCAGTTGAGCGATACATGAAGATCTTAAAAAGGTATGCAAAGCATCTAAACCATTCTGAAGCATCCAATGTTGAAAGGTACATTGCAGAAGAAAGCTATTGAATTTTGTTCAAAGTACATTGAAATGGAAAAACTTGTTGATAGTCATTAGTTAACATCAGTTTTTACTAAAAACCAATGTTGATATTTGTAATTTTTTTAATATATTGTCTGTTTTTTTAATATTATTCAAACCTGCAAATTAAAAAACATACCAATCCAGGCAGATAGTTTCACAATACAATACAAAATTACTATGAATTGTAATGGTCAAAGAAAACAATAATTGAAAATAATAGGAATACTTCTAAACAACCAAGAGGGGGGTGAATTGGTTGAACCTTGATAATTTTAAAATTTTCAAATCAGAGTTTTCCACAGGATCTTTATCACTTTAAAATAGTTTTCAAATCAACCAATCTTATATTCAATCAAATTCCTCTGTTAATAAAATCAATAGACAATTGAAATCTTTTCTGTGCAAGTAGTTTGAATCAAAGACCAAAGCAATAAGAGATGATGAGAATAGAATAAAGATCAGCCACAATTTTATACTGGTTCACTTCAAACACTATGAAGCTACATCCAGTTCTTCCACTCAACACTAGAATAGAGTTCCACTATTGCAAATAATATTCTTACAAGATATTACAAGCCTCTCTTTATCAACCCTAGATAAAGTTCAGAGATCTAAAACACTATTAGACCCTTAGAGACCAACCCCACTGAGAACACTACTCAGCAACCTCTAGAGAAACCCTATCTCTAGTTATCATGCAAGAAACCCATTTACAATAAGCCAATCTTTACA
>PYAF01003393.1:148253-162502 GCA_007407185.1 Glycine tomentella | reverse complement strand
TAAACTCTCTAATATTATTTGGAATGGAATGCATACATGAACACCAAAATATGTTTCTATTTATACTAATTTAAATATATGATTTTAACCAATTTTTGAATGCAATCCTAAATATATTCTATCATATTATCCAATGCAATCTTAAAGATATTTTATTATATTATGCAATGCAATCTTAAAAATATTCTATCCTTTTTTTAATGCAATATTAAAAAATATCCTATCTTATTTTTGAATGCAATCTTAAACATTTACAATATCATATCTTTTTTTATTGTCAAATTATTTTCTTTAATTTTTAATATATATATATATATATATATTTATATAAATAATAAAATTTATATTATTATTACGGGTTCACGGATCGGGTCATCGGATCAACGGATCTGTAAATCTAAACCCGTGACCCAACCCGTACATGAACGGTTTTGATCGGTTCGGTTCGGTTTTGACCCAAATATATAAATGATCCAACCCAAACTGTTCGGATCGGTTCGGGTTCGCGGGTGACCCGTATCCGCGAACACCCCTTCTTTATATTTTATTTGTGTTTCTAAGACTTTTGAATTTCAATATATCATAAGAAAGATTTTAAGATAAGTATAAAATGTTTATATTTTTTTTATTACATACCAGATTATGTGGGTCAATTAATAACCCACCGATTTAACCAATAACCCAATACCATGACCGGATCAGTTAGCATATCAATTTTTAAAATTATGGACCCTACTCCAAATTAAAGTTTATTGTTGATAGTCCCTTGAGAAATGTTTTTATTTTGTCACTCTCCCCATAAATGCCAACAAGAGAATATTAAATTTGTAATATGTGATAGCTTTTTAACAACCAATATTTGATTATGACAGTTCAAAGTCGTTATGAATTTTGAATTCAATATTTCCATTTGACACATTAATTAATATCATATGGAGAGGGAATACGAAAAGCATTTTAGGAATTTGGAGGAACAAAAACAATAACTTTTAATTTGGGGACTGAAAAAGGAAGATTCTTATTTATATGACTAAAAATATATTTAAGTTATTTCTGTTTAAAATATTTATAAATTAAATTAATTAAATTATTTTTTTATTCCTACTCAAAATTCACCGACTAAAATATTAAATTTCACCAAAAAGAGCCTGAATATCGTTTAATTTTTAATTAATTTAAATGTCAAACTTATCAAACTATTTTATGTCTCAGTTATTTTTATAAAATCTCAAACATTTAAAGAAAATGATAATTTAATGATTTAGATAGAAAATTGACGGAATGACAAAGTTTTTTAATTTTAAACATAAAAGGACTTTATTAGTTTTTTTTTTTTTTACTGCTGACTATATTAGTTCTAAAAATTTAGATAATCTAAAATTACGTAAAGTCTAAATTAAAGAGATTGATCAAAAACAGAATTAGACCAACAATTAATCCATCATTGTTATATAACTGGTTAATAATTGTACCAGCCTACCTGTGAGGGTCTCTAAGTTTTAACATGTCACTTTACATGTGTAACTTATTTTTAGTTTTAAATCATTACTCAATTTATATTTCTATTTTTCCAATTCTTTTGGCATAGTAATTTTCTTTATGAATATAAATAATATTTGTATTTTATATATACACGTTGCACTTATACGAGTATGAGATGCATTACTTTTTACTTTCTATGGTATGAGTACATCATTTTTAAGTGATATGGAATTTTATAAAATTCATCAACTTTCTCAAACCTTGTATGCCCTCATTTGCAACTCAAAAAATGAAGTACAACAAACGACGTCATCACAAACTGTTCTGTTCGTGAAAAACAGATGTCCAGTAGTGATACTAGGTCTTGATGTAAGATCGAGACTCTCTCTTTCCTTGAGTGCTTATGGAGTTTAAAGCATCCAAAGGAAGAAGATGATCACAGCAAAATGACACAACACAAGTGGTATGCAGTGTGTGCTGTGTGAAAGGAAAAGAGAGAGTCAGAATTTGTGTGTACCTTGCACCTTTGGTGAGACCTGCTATTTATGCTCACTGACCTGTGTAAAAATAAGGAAACTCCAGCCAATTCTTGATATTGATCTTCCATAAGATGAACAAATATTTTGAATATTTTGTGTAAAAATACTCCTCAATATCTTTTTTGATTCTGGTGATTATTTAGGACCTAATCTCCCCCAATTTTGCCATAAATAACGTGATACTGACGGTATTGGGCTTTTTGGCCTTTGGCCCAGTATCAAATATCCGTAACAGTTGCCCCTCATCTCGGTTATTGAGTAATCTGAATGACCGGGGTGACTCTATATTGAGATGTAGATTCATGACTGAGATGATTATCTTGGATAAGTCGGCCTTGCTATTAAGCTTCCGAGATGATTTTCTAGATCTTGCGTTTGCTGCTTTTGTGGAGCTCGGATACTACGGCTACTTGTTTCCTCGAGAGCCGACCTCCTTTTCTAGTTCCGGCCGAGATAGTGAAGCGTTTTTTCCGCAAAGCCGACTTCTTTTCTCGATCCCTAATTCCAATGTAATGAAGTATTTTTGCCGTCGTTTGGACATGTGAAACGACGCGCCTCCCTGGCATTTAATGCTCTATCATTTCTTTGCACGTTCTAATCATGACTATTCGTTACCATTGTCCATTTTGCCCCTGTCTTTTAATTAACTGGTCATAATTGCCCCAGCGATTAACCACATTTGTCAGTTACCCATTATTATTGATTCAAATTTCGACAGTTACCCTTTTTAATATTATAGGTCTCGACGGTTACTTTTCACTTTTATAAACCAACTCTTGTCATTTCCCCCACTGTTTCAAAAACTTCTAGGCCATTTCTCTCTTCCTGCCTGCCTTTGCTCTAGTATTCCGCTCTTCGTCCTTGCATTTGGTACTTTAGCCTTCCCTCTTCAGAGTTCATCAATCCAGGTACCTCACCTTTTCCTTTCTTTCATGATTCTGCATTTCTTATTCTCCTCATTGCTCATTTCGTTTTATTTTGATGGTACTTTTTCCCTTTTGACCCTTTTTCCTGGGTTTTTGCCCTCTTTTTCTATTCCATTCCCGTTCATCTTCATCCCTTGTTCTTCCTTTCTTGAGTTTTCGAAACCTTTCATAATCCTGTGGCAATGAAACTCACCCCTGAGGAAGAGGCACGTATTGTTGAGAAAATTCCCGCTTATTTTGCCTTTTGATTTTTTGGCAAACCCCTCACAGAGGAAGATAAAACCAAACACTTCCTTCGAACCCCCACTGGTGGTTCAAAATCCTCCAAAAATCCCTTAGCTAGAAAACCCCCTTCCTCTAAAGCTGTAGCAGGTTCTGGTATAGGGTCCAATAGTGAATCTAGGGGTCGCCCTGTGACCCCTCCCGTCATTCCTTCAGAGTCACCTCCTTTAGAGCCTTACTCTGAGATCCAGTTTGAACCGTGTCCGAGATGCATGGATAGGTTCATGTATCTGGCTAGCTCGGGTTTCGACAAGCAAGCCGACGACGTTTTAGATGCGTGTCGGCATAATCTCGTAATCGTTGTGATGACTCTGAGGCCTGGCGTGGCTGGCGCGGGGTTTAGCGCGGTCAGCGCCAGGGTTCTCCAGTAGAAAACCAAGTCTGTGATGTGGCGCGGATAGCGCCATGTTTGGCACGACCAGCGCCGCAGTTCTGGAGTGTGGCGCCGGTAGCGCCAAGGTGACGCGGTCAGCGCCACAAGTCCTCCAGAAACCCAGTTTTCTCTGGAAGTTGACGCGGTCAGTGCCGTATGTGGCGCGAGTGGCGCCAAGGTTTTAAGTCAGTGCGAGTAGCGCCATTGGTGGCGCGAGTCGCGCCGGAAGTGCCCTGGAAAACCATTTTCCTCTAGAATCCAACGCGGTCAGCGCCAGATGTGGCGCGGTTGGCGCCACAGGTCCTGGAATGTGTGGCGCGGCTAGCGTGGGGTGTGGCGCGATCCGCGCGGGACCTCTGACAAAGTTGGTATAAAAGGAAAAGTCGCAATTTTGAAAGGGAAACCTTGCTTCTTCTTCCTTAGAACGTCCCACCTCCATTGTTGAAGCTCCAAGCTTCATTCCTTCACCAAAGTTCACCAAAACAAGCCCTTTTAAACACCAATCTTGTGGAAAACACCTAGTGAGCCTAAATCCTTCATCTACTCTCCTTGAAAACCCCAAAATTAGAGAATCCCTTTCTCAAGGGAAGTTCTTAGAACTTGAGTTCGGCGAGGAATGGCGGCGATTCGTGGGAACCCAAGCTAGGGGGAGTCGTCCTTGGGCCTTCCTTATCATCTTTGAGGTAAGAAACTCAAGTTTCTCCACTTAATTTGTGAGTTGGGGTTTTAGGTGAATAGTGGCCCACTTGTGATAGAGCTAGAATTAGCCTTGGGTCCTTTAGAAATATGTGTTTAGAATGTAATGTGGATGAAGGATTAGCTCTCAATTGTTAGTTTGGTGAACTTTAATTCTTGGCTCTATGTAATGCATGTTTAGTGGTGTGCTGAGTTGCTTAGCCTTGTTTTGACATGCAAGAGCCTTGGTTTATGGCTTTGATGGCCTTAGAAGGCTATTGGAACGGTGCCTTGTGTGTGGAAGAACCCTTTAAGCCATGTGTGAGCCTTTGGTCAGTTTAGAGCTTTGAGCTCCTGACGTTGGCTTGTACCGGTGTCATGCGAAGACACTAGTGCTTTGGCTAGGCCAAGCTAGACCATTGAGGGTCTCTGAATGGTATATTTTGATTGGACTCTGACAAACCTTAGGCTAGATGACCTTGTGGTTGGAAAGGATTGTGAGTCCTTTCGTTAAACGGTTGTGAACCGTATTATGCTTTGTGCTTTTGTGGTTATATGGATATTGATATGTAAATGTGTGCCTTGTATAGGGCGTGACACCGCGGGTGTCAGTGGCGTAGGCCACAGAGCAGGGAAAGAACCGCAGAGCTCGGCTTTGTCAGGTAAGTTCTTGGTCCCTTGGGGATGTTTCCCACTTATTTGTGCTCCACCATACTCCGAGGGAGTAGTGGTTACATTCATGATGCATGCATTATTGGTTGTTGCATACTCATGATGATATATGCTTGTATCTGTGCTTGAGATATGTATGATACCTGTTGTTAGATCTTCTGGCTAGTTAGATAGATATGGACCTCCCTAGGAGACGGTTTCCTCCTAGTCGGTTTGCTCATGGGTGATGATGATCCCCTAAGACCAAGAGATAGGTGTGTCCCGTTGCGGTTGATTGCCTATTCTCGAAGGTACCATATACGTGCGTCCATGCGTAAGGAATAGCTCCTGATGGAACGGCACGAGTGTGAATTCCGGTTTCACACTGAGGTTCAGTGTTGATTGGATCCACCTTACATTAGAGCTAGATGACTTGCTTGTATTATTGTGAGGGCCAGGAGGCCGGGCCGGGAGGTCAGTGTATATTGAAACCTTGATGACGTGTGTCATGATGAGTGAGCCAAGGTGGAGGAGATGCCTCCAAGGACCCTGAGCTTACTGAGATGTATATTTCACCTCGTGTGGGGCTTATGTTGTTTCAGGTGACTCTTCTGGCAGAGAGGAGCGGTCTCAGGGCGGGAGGCCCCAGTAGAGACAGTGCTGCTTGGCTGTGAGGCAGCAGTGGAAGCTTGGAGCTCGGCTCAGCTTTAGTTGTTTTGTACCCCTGTAGAGGGAAGACATGTGTGTGTACATGTATTTTGAGATGTATATATATATATATATGTATACTGTATGTATGCCCTCGTGTGAGAAAGGGTCCTTGGGATCAAAAGCACGCAGACGCTTATTCTTTTGTATAGACACTTCGAGTGTCAGACTATGTATATGTACATAACTAGTTATGTTATGTAATGAGATTCCTCCTGTTTATATCTTTGTGATGTTTATGTTATTTGCCTATGATTCTGTTGTGTGAACTGGATCGGCAGGGGCTTGTGTTGTTTTGTTTATGCTGAGATGCTAAATTCCATACATAATGTAATCAAGAAATATGGTTTGATTTACGCTTCCGTAAAAGGTTTTAATTTGTGATTAAGCGCTAATTCTGATATAATCATAATGATAATACAACGGGTGCACACAGGGTGTTACATTTTATGGTATCAGAGCAGTTTCTTGATAAAAGCATTATGTATGGAAGTTGTGTGTTGCTTTTGACTGTTGTTTGAGATTAACATGACTATTGCATGTGTGGACACTAGTTGTGGGCCTGATCAACTCACTGTTTGGTGTGCATGTGTAGTGTCATGACGAGATCCAGAAACAACAGTGGGACAACAAATGCTCAGCCCGATCTAGTGGCGGCTGCGTTGGCGGCCATGCAGCATGAGTTGGCTGCTAATAGGCAGATGTAGGAGGCTATGCAGCATGAAATGGCTGCTAACCGTGCTGTGAATGAAGCCTTGGTGAACGCTAATCAGGAGATGATGGATGAGATGAGGATCCTGAGAGGAGGTGACAAAGCATCCTCTGCTCCTCCTACACATGAGGGTGACCGTAGCCGTTATCAGGCTAGTGGTAGCCATCTGAGAGGGGACCAGATGTCCCATGCTGAGGCTGTAGATGATGTGGCAGCCAGAGGGAAGATGCTTGTTGCTTTCAGAAAGCATGACCCTCCAGTCTTTCTCGGTGGATATGATCCAGTTGCCGCAGCTAGGTGGTTGCAGGCTTTGGAGAAAATATTCACGGTGATGGAGTGTCCTGACCACCAAAGGTTGCTGTATGCGACCTATATGCTTCAGGGCGATGCCCATGAGTGGTGGACTACCACACATCAGTTGCTGAGAGGCCGGGGAGAGGTTATGACTTGGCGGATGTTTGAGGCTTGCTTCCTGGACTGATATTTTCCCAGGGATGCTAGAGAGCAGAAGCAAGCAGAGTTTGATAGTCTTGTTCAGGGGAGCATGACTGTAGATGAGTACTTGGTCAGGTTTAATGAGCTGGCCAAATATGCTCATTTCCGGAGATCCCTACCTGAGGCGGATGTTCTTGCTGCTAAGTTCCAGAGGGGACTTAGAGAGAGCATAGCTGAGTTGGTTGCCGGTGGCGGGTCCCGTGATATGCACAGCTTGGTGAGGCAGTGTCGCCAAGTTGAGGACACGCTACTCAGATATGGTGACATTCAGTCTTCTCCCTCAATCAGACAGGAGGGGAGGAAGACTAGTGGTTCTGGCCCACCCGGTAAGGGTAAGGGCAAAGATTTGAGAGTCTCTACCTCTTCTGATAGATTCAAGAGAGGCTCTGGTCAGGGTGGCTCAGCTCGAAAGAGGCCACCTACGAAGTGCCCAGCTTGTGGGAGGGAGCACTGGGGATCGTGCCCTTCCGGTCAGATTATCTGCTTTAGATGTGGCCAGCCAGACCATATCTCTCAGGATTGCACACAGGCAGGAGGCCGTGCACAGGCTGCTACAGTTGAGATGACAGCACCCACGGTAGGCCAGGTGTATACTGTTGATGCCAGAGAAGCAGCCAGAGCTCCGGACTTGATCAGAGGTACTGTTTTGATCGATACTTGTGATGTGAGAGTCTTGTTTGACTCTGGAGCTACGCATTCCTTCATTCAGGATGTGCTTGCTGATAGGCTTAAGTTGCCTATGATCAGTTTTTCTCCTCTGATGGAGGTTACCACCGCATCTAGTGAGAGATGTCGGGTGGGCACGTACTGCAAGGACGTGCGGTTTCAGTTTGATGGCAGAGAGTACATGATCGATCTGTACTGCCTAGCTATGCCTACCCTTGAGATCATTCTGGGTATGGATTGGTTGGCCAAGTATGGCGTGATGTTGGATTGTTGTCTGAAGAGGGTTGTTGTGCCTTCTGATGGAGCTGGTTCGAGTTCCACTTCTTTCCTTTCAATCTTGCAAGCCCGCAAGGCAATCAGGGAAGGAGCTCAGGGCTATATCTTCTCTTGTATGGCAGAAGATAAGCCAAGTGTTGATCTGTCGCAGATCCCGGTGGTTAGTGAGTTTGTGGATGTATTTCTTGAGGAGATTACACAGCTACCACCTGAGAGAGAGATTGAGTTCTCCATTGATCTGGTTCCTGGTGTAGGACTGATATCAGTGGCACCTTACCGTATGGCTCCTCTAGAGTTGAGGGAGCTGAAGGTATAATTGGAGGACCTGCTGTCCAAACAGTTTATTAGACCGAGTGTCTCGCCTTGGGGAGCACCGGTGATCTTCGTGAAGAAGAAGGATGGCAGTATGAGGCTATGTGTTGATTACAGGAAATTGAATAAGGTTACTATTAAGAATAAGTATCCTTTGCCTCGTATTGATGATCTATTAGATCAGCTGAGGGGAGCTAGAGTGTTCTCTAAGATCGACCTGAGGTCCGGATATCACCAGATTCGGATCAAGCCTGCTGACATACCAAAGACAGCCTTCCGGTCTAGGTATGGTCACTTTGAGTATCAGGTCATCCCCTTTGATCTGACGAATGCCCCAGCAGTGTTCATGGACTATATGAACAGGGTGTTCAGGCCTTTCTTGGATCAGTTTGTGGTTGTATTTATTGATGACATACTGATCTACTCCCGGACAGAGACGGAGCATGCTGAGCATCTCAGGATTGTTCTTCAGACTTTGAAGAATGATCAGTTGTATGCCAAGTTGGCAAAGTGTGAGTTTTGGCTATCAGAAGTGAAGTTTCTTGGCCATGTGATCTCAGCAGCTGGAGTATCTGTTGATCCCAGTAAGATAGAGGTTGTGATGTCTTGGGAGAGACCCAAGGATGTATCTGAGGTCCGAAGTTTCCTTGGATTGGCTGGCTATTACCGGAGGTTCATTCAGGGGTTTTCCCAGTTAGTGATACCTCTGACTCGGCTCACTCGGAAGGGGGTTCCGTTTGTTTGGACCCATGAGTGCGAGCAGTGCTTCCAGGAGTTGAAGGAACAGTTGACTACAGCTCCAGTGTTGACCCTTCCTGACCCTGAGGAAAGCTTTGAGGTTTACTGTGATGCTTCCAAGCGGGGGCTTGGATGTGTGCTGATGCAGGATAAGAGGGCTGTTGCCTATGCTTCCAGGCAATTTAAGCCTCATGAGGAGTCTTATCCTACCCATGATTTAGAGCTTGCAGCTGTGGTGTTTGCTCTAAAGATTTGGAGGCACTATCTGTATAGTGCTAAGTTGGTGGTGTTCAGTGAGCACAAGAGTCTCAAATATCTCTTTGATCAGAAAGAGCTGAATATGAGACAGAGGAGGTGGATGGAGTTCCTCAAAGACTATGATTTTGAGTTGAGATACCATCCTGGCAAGGCGAATGTTGTTGCTGATGCCTTGAGCAGAAAGCATATGAGTGTCGCCTGCATGATGATCTCTGAGTGTAAGTTGGTTGAACAGTTCAGAGATATGCACCTGACTGTGACAGAAGGTGCTCGTGATCTTGAGTTGAGAAGGATCAGGATTGATAATGAGTTGATCCGGAGGATCCGAGAAGCCCAGAAGCAGGATGAGTCTGTGAGGGCCATGATTGGCCAGCAGGATGTTTCCTGGGAGGACCACGACTTGGTGTTGTACTAAAATCGTATTGTGGTGCCTAAGGGCGAGTTGGTGGATGTCATCCTATCTGAGGCTCACAAGGGCCAGTTCAGTATCCATCTGGGTGCCACTAAGATGTACCAAGATCTGAAGAGAAGTTTCTGGTGGCCAGGGATGAAGAGAGACATAGCCGAGTATGTGGCTAAGTGTCTGGTGTGTCAGAAGGTAAAGATTGAGCATCAGAGACCGTCTGGTCTGTTACAGCCTTTACAGGTCCCTGAGTGGAAATGGGATAGCATTTCCATGGACTTTGTTGTGGGGTTACCGAGAACTCAAGCTGGATTTGATTCCATCTGGGTGGTTGTTGATAGGCTGACCAAGGCTGCTCATTTCTTGCCTGTGAGGACTGATTACACAGCAGAGAAGTTGGCCCAACTGTATGTTAGGGAGATTGTGAGGTTGCATGGTGTCCCTGAGAGTGTTGTCAGTGACCGAGATCCGAAGTTCGTCTCTAGGTTCTGGGGTGCGCTTCAGGAGGCTTTTGGGACCCAGCTGAGGCTTAGCACAGCCTACCATCCTCAGACAGATGGTCAGATGGAGAGGACCATCCAGACTCTGGAGGATATGTTGAGGGCCTGTGCCTTGGAGCAAGGTACCAGCTGGGATAGATACTTACCTTTGGTGGAGTTCTCCTACAACAACAGTTTCCATGCTTGTTTGGGCATGGCACCCTATGAGGCCTTGTATGACCGGCGGTGTAGGACTCCAGTCTGTTGGACAGAGGTAGGTGAGAGGCAGCTTCTTGGACCTGAGATGGTTCAGGAGACTTCTGAGCAGATCAAGATGATTAGAGACAAGTTGGTAAAAGCTTAGAGTCGTCAGAAAAGCTATTATGATCTTAGACACAGACCCTTGCAGTTTGATGAGGGTGATCATGTGTTTCTGAGGCTGTCTCCAGTCACAAGTGTAGGACGGGCTTTGGGTGTAAGGAAGCTGAGTCCTAGGTTCATTGGTCCCTACCAGATCCTTTAGAAAGTGGGACCAGTGGCTTATAGGCTAGCCTTACCTCTCCAGCTTGTAGGGCTGCATGATGTTTTCCACGTGTCCCAGTTGAGGAAGTATGTGGCGGATCCTTCGCACGTGGTAGAGCCCGACACCGTTCAGATTAGAAAGAATCTGACTAGTCCTACACGACCCATGAAGATTCTTGATAGGATGGAAAAGCTCATCAAAAACAAGACCATTCCCATAGTCAAGGTGCAATGGGAAGGGAGAACACCTGAAGAGGCGACCTGGGAGCGAGAGCAGGAGTTGTTGCAACTGTATCCCGAGGTCTTTGACAGGTATGGTTCTCCATTTTGTGGACAAAATTCCTAAAAGGGAGGTTGAATGTGATGACTCTGAGGCCTGGCGCGGCTGGCGCGGGGTTTAGCGTGGTCAGCTCCAGGGTTCTCCAGTAGAAAACCAAGTCAGTGGTGTGGCGCGGATAGCGCCGTGTTTGGCGCGACCAGCGCCGTAGTTCTGGAGTGTGGTGCCGGTAGCGCCAAGGTGACGCGGTCAGCGCCACAAGTCCTCTAGAAACCCAGTTTTCTCTGGAAGTTGACGCGGTCAGCGCCGTATGTGGCGCGAGTGGTGCCAAGGTTTTAAGTCAGCCCGAGTAGCGCCATTGGTGGCGAGAGTCGCGCCGGAAGTGCCCTGGAAAACCATTTTCCTCTGGAATCCAACGCGGTCAGTGCCAGATGTGGCGCGGTTGGCGCCACTGGTCCTGGAATGTGTGGCGCAGCTAGCGCGGGGTGTGGCGCGATCCGCGCGGGACTTCTGACAGAGTTGGTATAAAAGGAAAAAGTCACGATTTTGAAAGGAAAACCTTGCTTCTTCTTCCTTAGAACGTCCCACCTCCATTGTTGAAGCTCCAAGCTTCATTCCTTCACCAAAGTTCACCAAAACAAGCCCCTTTAAACACCAATCTTGTGCAAAACACCTAGTGAGCCTAAATCCTTCATCTATTCTCCTTGAAAACCCCTAAATTAGAGAATCCCTTTCTCAAGGAAAGTTCTTAGAACTTGAGTTCGGCGAGGAATGACGGCGATTCGTGGGTACCTAAGCTAGGGGGAGTCGTCCTTGGGCCTTCCTTGTCATCTTTGAGGTAAGAAACTCAAGTTTCTCCACTTAATTTGTGAGTTGGGGTTTTAGGTGAATAGTGACTCACTTGTGATAGAGCTAGAATTAGCCTTGGGTCCTTTAGAAATATGTGTTTAGAATGTAATGTGGATGAAGGATTAGCTCTCAATTGTTAGTTTGGTGAACTTTAATTCTTGGCTCTATGTAATGCATGTTTAGTGGTGTGCTGAGTTGCTTAGCCTTGTTTTGACATGCAAGAGCCTTGGTTGATGGCTTTGATGGCCTTAGAAGGCTATTGGAACGGTGCCTTGTGTGTGGAAGAACCCTTTAAGCCATGTGTGAGCCTTTGGTCGGTTTAGAGCTTTGAGCTCCTGACGTTGGCTTGTACCGGTGTCTTGCGAAGACACTAGTGCTTTGGCTAGGCCAAGCTAGACCATTGAGGGTCTCTGAATGGTATATTTTGATTGGACTCTGACAAACCTTAGGCTAGATGACCTTGTGGTTGGAAAGGATTGTGAGTCCTTTCGTTAAACGGTTGTGAACCGTATTATGCTTTGTGCTTTTGTGGTTATATGGATATTGATATATGAATGTGTGCCTTGTATAGGGCGTGACACCACGGGTGTCAGTGGCGTAGGCCACAGAGCAGGGAAAGAACCGCAGAGCTCGGCTTTGCCAGGTAAGTTCTTGGTCCCTTGGGGATGTTTCCCACTTGTTTGTGCTCCACCATACTCCGAGGGAGTAGTGGTTACATTCATGATGCATGCATTATTGGTTGTTGCATACTCATGATGATATATGCTTGTATCTTTGCTTGAGATATGTATGATACCTGTTGTTAGATCTTTTGGCTAGTTAGATAGATATGGACCTCCCTAGGAGACGGTTTCCTCCTAGTCGGTTTGCTCATGCGTGATGATGATCCCAGGGTGATGATGATCCCCTAAGACCAAGAGATAGGTGTGTCCCGTTGCGGTTGATTGCCTATTCTCGGAGGTACCATATACGTGCGTCCATGCGTAAGGGATAGCTCCCGATTGGACGGCACGGGTGTGAATTCCGGTTTCACACTGAGGCTCGGTGTTGATTGGATCCACCTTACATTAGAGCTAGATGACTTGCTTGTATTATTGTGAGGGCCGAGAGGTCAGTGTATTGTGAAACCTTGATGACGTGTGTCATGATGAGTGAACTAGGGTGGAGGAGATGCCTCCAAGGACCCTGAGCTTACTGAGATGTATATGTCACCCCTGTGAGGCTTATGTTGTTTCAGGTGACTCTTCTGGTAGAGAGGAGCGGTCTCAGGGCGGGATGCCCCAGTAGAGACAGTGCTGCTTGGCTGTGAGGCAGCAGTGGAAGCTTGGAGCTCGGCTCAGCTTTAGTTGTTTTGTACCCCTGTAGAGGGAAGACATGTGTGTGTACATGTATTTTGAGATGTATATATATATATATATATATATATGTATATTGTATGTATGCCCTCATGTGAGGAAGGGTCCTTGGGATCAAAAGCACGCAGACGCTTATTCTTTTGTATAGACACTTCGAGTGTCAGACTATGTATATGTACATAACTAGTTATGTTATGTAATGAGATTCCTCCTGATTCTGTTGTGTGAACTGGATCGGCAGGGGCTTGTGTTGTTTTGTTTATGCTGAGATGCTAAATTCCATACATAATGTAATCAAGAAATATGGTTTGATTTACGCTTCCGTAAAAGGTTTTAATTAAGTGATTAAGCGCTAATTCTGATATAATCGTAATGATAATACACCGGGTGCACACGGGGTGTTACAATCGTCATTCCACCAATGCCCCAACCCCGGACTGAGGTACTGCCTGAGCGTATTGATGCCTTGACGTCGGCCAATACTTTAAGTCTTACCATCGATTTTCCAGGTATCTTCACTGATCATTATTTCTTTTCTTTATTTTGTCGTAGGTCATCATGGATGTCACTTCTGTAGAAATGGTTGATGAGTCTCGGTCAACTAGTTCCCACACCGATAACCCCTCTCCAGCCCTGATAGCCAGATTTCCTTGGGTTACCTACGAGGTTCTTAACACCTCGTCTTCCATGAGTCTGGAGAACATAGCCACTCTCCCTGTAGGGAATCAAGAAGGTTTCTCAGTTCGCCATCCCGGCCCTCATGTGCCGATCTGTTCTTGTGCCGAACAGGGCGAATCTAATTTTTTCTTTTTCTGTACTGACGTGGTCACCCGCTTGGGTATCCGTTTTCCGCTTTCTGAATTCGAGATGAAGCTCTTAAAGCACCTGTCTCTAGCCCTTTCACAACTTCATCCAAATGGTTGGGCCTTTGTAAAATCCTTTGAGGATTTATGTGTAAATCTGGGAATCCCATGCGTGGTTCCCGTCTTTATGTATTATTTTTCTGCTCACACTGGTCGCACTGGCCGAGAGCTTCTAACCGGAAAGGATGGACTTCTTTAAGGAGTCGTCCTAAACGTAAGCTTTTTTCCCTTTTTACTGAATCTTTTAAAAGGTTCAAAAATAATTATTTTAAAGTTAGTGCCAAACTTGGCCAACAACCTTTCTTTCTTCAAGGGCCAGAGTCTGCCGGGGTAAAGTGGAAATTTCCACTTTACTGGTCCCGTGCCCATCATGAATTCCAACCTCCTTTCTACTACTGAGATGAAACG
>PYAF01003393.1:138059-148153 GCA_007407185.1 Glycine tomentella | reverse complement strand
TAAACGTAAGCTTTTTTCCCTTTTTACTGAATCTTTTAAAAGGTTCAAAAATAATTATTTTAAAGTTAGTGCCAAACTTGGCCAACAACCTTTCTTTCTTCAAGGGCCAGAGTCTGCCGGGGTAAAGTGGAAATTTCCACTTTACTGGTCCCGTGCCCATCATGAATTCCAACCTCCTTTCTACTACTGAGATGAAACGGGGTTGTCGGATGCGGATGCCTACTCGGTCATCCAGATTGATGCCTTCCGAGAAAGCCAGGGTTTCTGTGACATCCCACTTGCTCTTCCTGACTGTTAGTTTGATTTATAAAGTATATTGTATTGCTTTTCTAGTCCCGGTGTTAATTTATTTGCTTGATTTTGCAGCTACTGAAATGGAAGACCAATCCGATGACCTGAGACCTCGGTCCCAAAAAACTTCCGGTGTCCCAAGGCCGGCCCCCTCCACTAACGAAGTCCCTTCTTTCCTCAAGAAGCTCAAACGGAGGAAGGTGACAAAGTCGGCTACGGAAACGGTCGTTGCACCGGTGGAACCGGCTGTTCCGATTCCTGCTGCCCCGGCCCCAGCTGCTTCTGACTTCGCCCCTCCTGCCGAGGTCATTGCTCTTCCTCCTCCGGATGCCCCGACCACCGATCTCCCGGCCCCGGAGCCCTCTACTGCCGTGCTCCCTGAAGCTGCGAAGCTGGAGCTCGGCCACTTATGGGAAAGGGGGGCTGAGGAGCTTTTCCCCTTCGTCCGGGCTCCCAAATGCTTTGCCGACTCAACTCGGCTTTCTGAAGACAATGTCCAGCTGCTCCAACAAATGCAGCTGCATGTTTATCAAACTGCTTCTCTTGTTGACTGTTTGGTTGTTGTAAAAGACAGGTACAACAGGAGCAAAGAGGAGCTTGTTGCCGCCCACGTTAAGATTCAGAAAGCTGAGGAGGGCTTGGCCGCTTCTCGAACAGAGACTCAGCAAGCTTGCGAAGATTTGCGGCTTGCCCGAGCGGAGTTCGAATGTGATCTTCAAGCGGCCCGCTTCGAGACTCAGCAGGCCCTTGCCAAAGCCGCCCTCATGACCGAGAACTTGAATGAGGTGAAAACCATGTTCGAGGGGGCACAGGCGGAGGCCAAGGAGGCTAAGTCCAAGTTTTTGGACGCCGAGAAGGAGGCTGCCGAGCTACGGAAGGCATTATCATCGGCTGCTGAGGATTCTTTCAACAACGCCCTCGCTCAGGTCCGATGTCTTAATGTCGGGATCACTCTGAATAGCGAAGGGCTGCACTTTCAATCTTTTGTTCGCGATGGTGCCGTCGTTCCCTACTTCGGGCAGGATGATTCCGTCGTTGAAGCTGAAGACTTACCCGAGGCCAGAGCTGAAGAGACCTCGGCTCCAGCGGGCGGCGCTTGAAGGGTTGGGATGTCGGTTTTATTTTGTATTTGTCTTTTTTTTGTTTTTATTTGAACAATTTCCTTGTTTCAAACAATTTCTTATCTTTGGAAAATAGTAGTTATTTCCCATATTTGCCGTTCTTTTTTCAGAACTGTTTTAGTATGCGCATTTCAAATATTCATTTGGCTCCAACGACCAAGTATAATATCGACCGAATTACACAATGGTTTTCGGTTCTCGTCTTTCATCCAGTTATCGTCGGTGTATCACGACCACTTTGGACCGTGCCAACCTGATCAGGGTTTGGAAACACCTCGGATCCGCATGGAATGGTATACAAATATTGCTTAAAACGCCTTTGTCAATGTATGACTTATGAATATCGAAATATCTTTTTCAAAGGAAATTGTCAATTCATAAATATCAACTTTATTCGTATCTATGATTCCGATGAAAGAGATTACATGAAGTGGGGGTGTCAAAAACAGTTGGCCGCCACTCTTCTCAATTAACGGAAAATACATAGATAAAAATATATCTCATGATCAACTATAATATGTCTTCAACTTGTCAGCGTTCCACGTACGCTTGATCGCCTTCTTATCCAATGTTTCTAGTATGTATGCCCCCTGGCCGAGATTCTGAGCAACTCGATATGGCCCTTCCCAGTTGGCCGCTAGCTTCCCATCCTGAGCGTTCTTGTTGCCAATGTCGGCCCTCCTCAAGACTAAATCACCTTTTTCGAAGGATCTCGGTCTGATCTTCCTATTGAATCTTCTGGCCACCAGCTGTTTTGCGGCCATATCTCGGATATGTGCTTGAGCTCGGGTTTCATCTATCAACTCCAGCTCGCTGATCAAGGCCTCATTGTTGGCATCCTCCCCTTCTTTGAGCATCATCATTCTCCTCCAAGAGGGCTGTCCAATCTCGACCGGAATCATGGCCTCACACCCATAGGTCATTCTGAACGGGGTTTCCTGAGTGGATGATTGAACCGTGGTCCTATGCGCCCACAAGACATAATACAGCTGTTCTACCCAACTGCCTCCGGCATCGTACATTCTTTTTCTGAGTCCTTCCAAGATAACTTTATTGGCAGCCTCGGCCTGGCCATTGAATTGCGGAAGCTCCACGGAAGAGATATGGTGCTTAACATTAAAGCTGGCCATCATCTCTCTGAACTTCTTATCGGTGAATTGAGTCCCGTTATCTGTGACAATCTCGGCCGGGATCTCGAATCTGGAAATGATGTTCCTTTCAAAAAACTTCTGGACTCGAGTCGAGGTGATGGTAGCTAATGGTTCTGCTTCTATCCACTTGGTGAAATAATCAACAGCTACAATGAGCCACTTCAGCTGCCCTTCTGCCGCCTTGAATGGACCCAACAAGTCCATCCCCCATTTGTAAAAGGGCCAGGGAGATGTGATAGTTGTCAACTCGGACGGGGAGGACCATATTATCTTAACGTGCTTCTGACAACTCACGCATCTCTTCACATGATCTTGGGCATCCGCCTTCATAGTCGGCCAGAAGTATCCGGCCCGAATAGCCTTCACTGTCAACACCTTAGCTCCCATATGTTGGTCGTTGATGCCTTCATGTATCTTGGCCAATATGTATTCTTCCTGGTTAGGCCCGACACAAAGCAACATGGGAGTATGTGGGCCTTTGTGGTATAGTTCGCCCTCCTAAGTGGTATATAAAGCGGCGTCTCGGATCAACTTCTTGGCGTCAGCCTCATCATCCGGGACTACTCCTTGCTCCAAGTATTTGATTATAGGCTGCCTCCGGTCGGCCATTGTCGATATTATCATGATACAAGTGGGATAAGCCAGCTCCTGTTGGACAACCATTCTATGGTTACCCGCGCCCTTGGTACTTATTAGCTTAGACAATATATCGGCCATGATGTTTTCTTCTCTGGGAATGTGGGAGATGATGACTTCATCAAACTCGGCAATGATCTCCCTGACCCGGGCCAAGTACTTGATCAGCAAGGGACCCTTGGCCTGGTATCTACCTTCAATCTGAGCCGCGACGAGTTGGGAATCTGTGAAAACTTTCACCTTCTTGGCTTCTTGCTCTCTGCCTGAGGCTAGTCCGGCTATTAAGGCCTCATACTCGGCCTGATTATTTGACGTCGAAAAGTTGAGCCGCAAAGACTGTTCAACTGATACTCCCTGTGGGCTCTCTACTATAATTCCCGCTTCGCTCCCCTTTGTATTAAACGATCCGTTCAAGTAGAGGGTCCAGACTTCCTCCCTGGTCGCGGTCGACGGGGTGAGCTCAACTAAGAAGTCGGCCAAAGCCTGAGATTTGATAGCGTGTCGGACCTCATATTTGAAATCAAACTCGGACAACTGTATAGCCCAGTTCATCATTCTTCCCGCCAAATCCGGCTTGTGGAGAACTTGCCAAATTGGCTGGTTAGTATGTACTACAATAGTATGGCCCTGGAAATATGGAGGCAGGCTTTTAGTTGCCACTAGAAGTGCGAAAGCCACCTTCTCCAACTTTTGATATCTCAACTCCGAGCACTTCAAGGCTCGGCTTATGAAATACACGGGCAGCTGAGTCTTGCCGGTCTCCCTAACCAACACGGCACTCACCACCTCCTCGCCCACTGACAAATACAGTATTAGTGTCTCACCGGGTTCCAGTTTGGACAACACCGGCAGTGAGGCAAGGCACTTCTTGATCTCCTGAAAGGCGGCCTCACATTCCGGACTCTAACCAATGCAGGCTTCTTTCTTTAGCAGCTTGAAAAATGGAAGGGCCTTTTCTGCTGATTTGGGGAGAAATCTTGTCAATGCTGCCAGCCTACCAGTCAGCTGTTGTACCTCCTTTTTAGTTACCGGAAACTTCATGTTCAGGACTGCTGCACACTTGTCCGGGTTAACTTCAATACCCCTATGGGTCAGCATTAAACCCAGGAATTTCCCCGCCGTCACTCCAAATGCACATTTGAGCGGGTTCAGCCGGATGTTGTTTTCTCTTAACCTGCGGAAAGTTTCCTTTAGGTCTCGGACATGATCCCCACTTGAATTTGTTTTAACAATCATGTCGTCAATGTACACCTCTATATTCTAGCCGAGCTGTTGGGCAAAGACCTTATTCATCATGCGCTGATAAGTGGCCCCGACATTCTTCAAGCCAAAAGACATCACATTGTAACAATAGTTTGCTTCCCCTCCTCTGAATGCCGTCTTCTCCCGATCTCCCGGATACATGGGGATCTGATTGTACCCGGAGTATGCATCCATAAAAGACAGCAGCTTGAATCCGGAAGAGTTGTCCACCAATTGATCTATGCTTGACATTGGATAGGAGTCTTTGGGACAGACTTTATTGACATCAATATAATCAAAACACACCCGCCATTTGCCGTTGGGCTTCTTGACCATCACCACATTAGACAGCCACGTGGTGTATTGGATTTCTTGTATGAATCCAGCATCCAACAGTTCCTGGATATGCTTCTCCAATGCTTGCTTCCACTCAGGACCGAGATTTCTCTTCTTCTGAGCCACTGGTTTTGCGCCGGGGTGCATGGATAATTTGTGGCAACAGAAGGCGGGATCTATCCCAGGGATTTCTAAAGCGGTCCAGGCAAAAATATCTCGGTTAGCACTGAGACACTTTGTCAACTCTGCCCGCACAACTGGGTCAACTGTCCTTCCAATCTTGGTGACTTGGGCAGCTTCTGGGCCGATCTGAATCTCCATGAGCTCATCTGCTGGCTCAGGCCTCCATTCTTCCATCTTTTCTCGCACGTCGAGCTCCACCAGATTTATAGGTTCCGCCTGCAGTTTCTATCCGTTCTCTTGGATTCTTCTCGGCCTTCCTGGCCTAGCTGGACTGAGGAGGGGCCGGCTCCACTTTCCTTCACAGCATTGAAATAACACTGGCGGGACTCCCTCTGATCTCCGCAAATAGTGATTACTTTGTCATTGTTTCCTATCAGCTTCATTTTTTGGTGTTTGGTGGACATCAAGATATCCCACTTATGGAGCGTGGGTCTTCCGAGAATCACATTATACGGGGAAGGAAATTCCCCCACAACAAAGTTTACTCTTTCTGATTTGAAGCCTTCTTTTGTCCCCAACGTAAGTCGCAACTCAATGGAGCCTCTGAATGCGGTATTCTCGCCATTGAAGCCCGATAACACCATTTGACATGGCTTCAGATCTTCTTCATCAAGCTTCATCTTTTTAAATGCCGCCCAGGATATGATGTCAGCAGAACTGCCGTTATCAACAAATATCTTCTTGACTCGGCAGTTGGCTATAGTCCCAGTTATGACCAGGAATCACATCCGCCATGTCTTCTTTAGTAAAATAGAGCAAGGGGTGCTCAGTCTTATCGTCGGTGGCCTTAAACTTGGGTTGTTCCCTCACTGCCAAGACTTCCCTGAGGTACTTGCGGCCGAGGCGCTGTCCACCTCATGTCTCCACCTCGCACAACGGTCATCTAGTTGTGCAATAACATTGTTCATATCTTCCTGACGCTGAAGAGCATGCCGACGCTCGAGTTGTTCGATCCGAGACAAAATGGAGTGCAGCGCGTTGTTGGTGAGGCACTGCATCGACTCATGCTCAACCTCGCCCGACGCGGGGAGTGGATTCCCTGAAGCTGTCGGCAAGGGAAGCGGGTTGTTCTGCGCCCGAGATGACGCAGTGTCCGAAAGTGCGTCTTCCACCTGGACGGAGAGCGACCTCCTACGCACGGGTGGGTCTTCATGCTGGTGTCTTCTCGTGTTTACCATGGTGGGAGTCGAAATTTAATGTTCTCACAGACGGCGCCAATGTTCTGGTCGTGAAAAACAGATGTCCAGTAGTGATACTGGGTCTTGATGTAGGATCGAGACTCTCTCTCTCCTTGAGTGCTTATGGAGTTTAAAGCATCCAAAGGAAGAAGATGATCACAGCAAAACGACACAACACAAGTGGTGTGTAGTGTGTGCTGTGTGAAAGGAAAAGAGAGAGTCAGAATTTGTGTGTACCTTGCACCTTTGGTGAGACCTGCTATTTATGCTCACTGACCTGTGTAAAAAATAAGGAAACTCCAGCCAATTCTTGATCGTGATCTTCCATAAAATGAACAAATATTTTGAATATTTTGTGTAAAAATACTTCTCAATATCTTTCTTGATTCTAGTGATTATTTAGAATCTAATCTCCCCAATTTTGCCATAAATAACGTGATATTGACGGTATTGGACTTTTTGGCCTTTGGCCCAATATCAAATATCCGTAACACAAACAATAGCATTTATATATAGATATAAAAATACTTATACAACTTAGTTATTCTAGGCTCGAATAAAGTTGAGACTTCAAACTGCTCATGTTCATCTCTGACATTGTTGTCTAGCGCCAACTCCATTTTATATAACAAATTAAAAGAAAAAGAAAAAAAAAACAATAGCTAGCATAGCTTCTTATATTTTTCACAAATAAACAGGAAAATGTATTAATTGAGAAAAAATTGAACTTACCTTTTAGAGTATTATATAGCAAAAATACAACTTAATTATTCCTGGTTCGAATAAAGTAGAGATCTTCAAACAGGTCATGTTCATCTCTGACATAGTTGTCTAT
This sequence comes from Glycine tomentella, assembly GCA_007407185.1. Classification (NCBI taxonomy): domain Eukaryota; kingdom Viridiplantae; phylum Streptophyta; class Magnoliopsida; order Fabales; family Fabaceae; genus Glycine; species Glycine tomentella. The sequence continues at coordinate 141,180 of PYAF01003393.1, read as the reverse complement.
GATCACCCCAACTCTCCATTTCATAAAAGAATGCGAAAGGAAAAATTATTAATACGATAGCGCGCATCTTATACATTTTACTAAAAACAGTAAAATAGATTAATTGAAAGAAAAATAGAACTTATTTGTTAACGTTACTAGTATTGCATAGCAAAAATGGTTTTTATATAAAAAACCAAAGGATATTGGGTATGGACCCAAAGTGTATATTCACAATAAAGAAAAAAATGATACTACATTATTTTTCTAACGAATAAGAGAAAGTTAATCCAATAAAATTTCTTGACCAATCATGACAGATGCTTCTCAAGTTGCAAAGGAAACAAGGAGGAGAATAATATGATTATGAAGATCAGATAATTGTTTCTTGTTAGGTCCCCAACAGATCCCCATGAGAGATGTGGTGACTCAAGTGCACCTTTATTCCATACACACCACGTGCCCGTGCTAATTATATAATACACATGTCTCTCGTGTATTGAGCCCCACATATCCAAACTTTGATCTAGATATCTATATACGGGTTGGCTGTGTCTAATCTTGTTTTGGACATTTTAAGATGAGTACTTTAATTTGAAACATAATTGATGGACAAAGGAAAATTAAACCAATTAATAAACTTTGTGTGTAAGTTGACATTGCTGTTTCTTACTGTTTTGTATGCTTACTTTCCAATGGCTTCCGATGAGTCATGAGTGGTGTTGTCTTGATTCTTGTTTCGGTTATGTCATTCCCTCAAGTAAAGGAGTTTCTAGAGATAAATTATGTAACCAGGGGCGGAAACAGGGGGGGCTAGGGTGGGCCCCGCCCCCCCTAAAATTTTACTAATATAAAATTATATATATATATATATATTAAAAATTAAAAAATAATTTAATAATAAAAAAAGTTATATTACATAATATAATAAAATATAATATTTTTTAATGTTATATTAAAAAATAAGATAAAATATTTTGAGATTACATTACATAATATAATAGAAATTTTTAAGATTACATTGCATAATAAGATAAAATATTTTTTAAGATTGTATTCAAATATAGTATAAAATATTTTTTAATATTGTATTCAAAAATAGGATATAATATTTTAAAGATTGTATAACATAATATAAAATATATTTAAGATTGCATTGCATAATATGATAAAATATTTTTAGGATTGCATTCAAAAATTATTTAAAATCGTATTCTTAAATTAGTATAAATATAAACATATTTTTGTGTTGATAGTATGTATTCCATTCCAAATAATATTAGAACTTTAGAGATTTTATATTTGCATCATTGAGAGAATTATTATGAGATCATATAGAAGTGTTTGATAAGTCTGATTCTTAACTCTCCATCAGAATTTTAAAATTTTTAAGGTACTTATTTATTATTATAGTGAAATTGTCCATTGGATTGATTATCCAATTTGGACGTTGTGATTTTTTATCCAATTAGGTTTTTTACGCTAAAACTGATTGTGTCTTCTTTTTCTCTTATCTCCATATTATTACTTTGATTTTGATTTTAAATATTGAGTTATTTTATTAAAACTCACTAGACTTTGTCACTTGTTCATCAACCCATTATGTTTGCAATTTGTCTGTCTGTGATTTGCGGTTTACGTTTTTTTGTATATTAAATTTGTTTTATCTTTATAGTACTTTTATTTATGATATAATTTTTTTTTATGTTCTCCCCCCCCCCCCAAAAAATTTTCTGGTTCCGCCACTGTATGTAACCAAGTTCCTTTTAAGGTGAGAAAAAAGCTCTTCTTTTTTTAGTTAATGTAACATACAAATTTAATTAACTAGTCCGTAATTGCAACTAACAATGAAAAATTTGCAATAACGTAAAATTTGTCATATATATTTGCCCTTGAAAATGTACTAAAATTTCAGGTAGCTAGTCGTCAATTCATTCAATTGTAGAAATCAACTGTTGAATCAGAATCAACACTTAGTATTGGACATTGGTAGACATGTATTTGACAAGCATCGTAGTTGTCTCATGCCTCATTATGTAGAAGCAATTTTATGTTTAAACATGATTTACAAGAAATGTCATCTCATGAGTGATTGAGAAATGATATAGTTAAAAAATGATAGAGATTCAATTAGAAAATTTAAAGATCTTTTGTGTGACGTGAGAGCTTTCATAAATAGTAAAGAAAAGAAAAAAAAAAAAACTGAGATGATGAAGTAAGTTTTGTACGGTATAATATGATATTAAAGAAATACCAAAGTGGATTAAAAGGTTGCATAAAAAAATGGTCGTTTTACTTGAAGACAATTTGAAAAACCTAAATTCATGATCAAAAAGCATTTATGTTGGAGTTTAATTAGCTCAATTAATTAGTTTTGATGTTTTTTTATACTAATTAGTTTTGATGTTAAATAGTTAACTAAGACCCATTTTCTTTTTTCACATAAATTTATGCACTTAATTTTGGTAGAATAAGTTCATATGTCTCTTAATGATATTTTCTACGTTGGTTTTTTCATTCCTTTTAAAAAGTTGTTTTTTATTATATTTAAATTTTCACAATCATTATGATTGTTAGTGAGATTTCTTTTTCTAGAGTTTAATCTTTACTAGGAAGTAATTTTTAGTTTAGAATTTAATGCCTATGGAGTGTTTAGTTGCATGAAAATATACTTCTTTTCTTGTTTCTTTTTTGGCAGACAAAATAATTTTATTAATATTAAAGAAGCACTGCCAGCGTACATACAAGGGCCATTTTACCGAAAGGGGGTAATTTTTTTTTTAATTACTGATTGGGGGTACTTTTCAAAATATTTACAGAAAAGGGGTAAGTCGTAAAAAATTTTACGACTTCTAAAAAAGAAGTCGTAAATGTTTTTACGACTTATTTTTTTTTATTTTATCCCACTGAAATCGGATACAAATTTACGACTTCTAAATGTAATTTTTTTTAAATTACGACTTTGAAGTCGTAAAGTAAAATCGTGCATAAATATACGACTCCTCTTTTAATTTTATTTTTCTCGTTTACGACTTTGAAGTCGTCTTTTTTTTTAGGAAGTCGTATTGTATTTTACGACTTCCATATACTTTTTTTTGGTAAAGTCGTAAAATGCCATACGACTTTACCTTCTTTTTTTTTT
>PYAF01003393.1:103706-114727 GCA_007407185.1 Glycine tomentella | reverse complement strand
AAGCCCCCATCTTTAAAAGTTAGATTCTTTAGCAAGGACATGTCACCAGTCATGTGTCTTGAGCATCCACTATCAAGATACCATAGAGAAGAACTTGCTCTAAGACACACCTACAAAAGAAATAAATTACTTCAAAGGAATAGGTACCCAATCTAGGTTGGGTCCATAGGGGTTAGCATTTCTCTTTCTTTTAGGAACCCAAATGCAGTCACCATTAGACACATAGAATCTTCTAGCATAGCATTTGAATAATGTGTGCCCCTTTTCCATGCAATAGTTGCAAGTGACAGATTTAAAGTTTTTCCTAAAACCAGAGTTTTGATTTACTCTTGAGTTTCTTTTCCACTTTTGATTCTTCTGTTTTGGAGGTACAAAAACTGTTTTCCCTTTAGAATTTGAACCATATTTGTACCTCAGTCCAGAAGTATCACCAGCATATCTTTACACACTCAGCATTTCAGCCAAGTTGCATTTATCCTTATAAAACTTTCTCAAGAGATCAATCAAATCATTGTTTTCAGCCATAAGCAATATGTGTTTTTCACCTTGACTCCTTTTATATTCATCAAAATCTTTTTGCAGCAAATTAAATTTGTCAACACTGCTAGAGGAAGAGGCACATACACATCCATTTAATTTGTAACTTGAAACAAGTTTTTCATTTTCTTCTTTCAAGTTGCAAATCTCATTTAGTAACTCAGTGATTTTATCAACATGCCATCTTAGATTTCCTCTAAGCCTATTGTTAGATTTTGCAAATTTTTGGGCTTCCTCATACATTTCTAGAAAAGCATGGATAGCTTGATCAAGTTCAGAATTTACCTCCTCATCTTCATCCAACAGATCATCATTTTCTTCATTGATGATTGAGGTAAGGCACATATTTGCTTCTTCTATATCAGCAGAGGATTCAGAGGTAGAAGAATCATTGTCTTTCCATGCAATGTATGCTCTTCTACGCTTAGCTTCCTTCTTCCCTTTGCTGTCTTGCTGCTGTTTCTTCAAGTAAATGGAACATTCTGATTTAATGTGACCAGGTTTGCCACATTCAAAGCAGGTATAGCTGCTGTCCATTTTCTTGAAGTTGCTAGTGTTATTGTTTGCTGAATTGTTCTTGTTGTTTCTTGCAGATTTTCTGCCCTTGTTCTTCTTCATGAATTTGCTGAACTTCTTTAAAATCAAGTTCATGCTTTCATCTTCTTCCTCATCACTAGAGTATTCATCTTTCTCCACTTTGGGTGCTGCAGATTTCAGTGCTATTCCCTTGCTTTTCCTTTCTGCATCTTCACCAATAGTTAGTTGAGATAATTCAAACTCATATTCAAGCAACTTACCAAATAGTGCAGCCATTGTCATTTTCGAAAGATCCTTGGATTCCTTTATGGTTGTTACTTTGGGTTGCCAAGCTCTAGTGAGACATTTCAGAATCTTGATGTTAAGTTCTTCAGCATCAAATGTTTTGCCAAGACCCAAGAGATGATTCATAATGTGTGTGAACCTTGTTTGAAGCTGGGAAATACTCTCATTCTGATTTATTTTAAACATTTCATATTCATGTATCAAGGAATGCTTCCTTGACCTTCTTAATTCCTCAGTCCCTTCATGGGTAATCTCAAGCATCTCCCACATTTCCTTGACACTTGTACAACGAACGGTTCTGAAAAATTCATCAGAAGATAGAGCAGAGGTTATCATGTTCTTTGCTTTAAAATCATACTGAACAATTCTTTTTTCATCATCATTCATCTCATCCCAATCTTTGGGAATCATGTTATTATCTACTATCTTGATGGGCACCCTAGGACCCTTTTCTATGGCATTCCATGCTCTTGGATCATTAGATTGAATAAAGATCTTCATTTTATTTTTCCAAAAGCTGAAATTCTCCCCCTCAAACAAAGGAGGTCTGTTTAGAGATGCACCTTCCTTGAAGGTTATTTGTGAAGTATTCATTTTGAAAAAGTGATTTTGAATATCTTACAAGACCTAGCTCTTGATGCCAATTGTGAAAAATGAGGAACACTTCACACTTAACCAAGAGGGGGGGTGAATTGGTTAGTCTTGGTAAATTAAAATTTCTTTGATGAAAATCAGAGTTTCAAATCAAAGTTCTATTGTCCTTTGGATCTTTATCACATAGACAAATAAGAATCTTTATCCAAGATTAATCCAAGACTTGTTATGCCACAAGAACACACATGCAAAACAAAATTCATACAAGTATTATCAAATTTGCAGAATATAAATCAAAACACAAGATTTATACTGTTCACCTCAAAACCTATGAGGCTACATCCAATTTCTTCTTCTCAACTCTAGAGTAGAGTTCCACTATTGCAAATATTGTTCTTACAAGTATTTACAAGCTTCTCTTCATCAACCCTAGATGAAGTTCAGAGATCTAAAACCCTATTAGATCCTTAGAAGCCACACCCACACTGAGAACACTACTCAGCTGTCCTTGGAGAAACCCTATCTCCACTTGAAAGAAAAATCACTTACAATAGAACCACAAATACAAAGATTCAACAGAAAACTTTTACACCCACAAAGAGTAAGGAAAGAATTCACCTGATGATCCAAGAATGAAATGCATATGAATGAAAATCTCAGGTTGAATGCAAACCAATTATGCAGAACAGCTTTCCTTAGCCTTTGTGAAAGAATAGCTTGCTTCACTAACACATTAGTGAACCATGAATGAATCAATAGAAGCAAGACTCAATGAACCCAGGGGAATGCCTTTGTGAATCTTTAGAAAGCTCTAACAATGCTTAGAATTCGAAAATTTTAGTTCTTGTTGAATTACTAAATCATAAAAGGCATGGGTTCAATTTATACTAATTTTCGTAACTAATTTAATCAATTAAAAGCGCTCCTCAGGCTCCTGTAATCGATTAAAATGATCTTGGTGACTTCTTGTTTTCATGTAACGAGTTAAATAATCGATTAACCCGACACGCAATCGATTACATCAGACTAAGCAAAAATCCAGTTTTAGTAAAATAATCGATTACATTTCATGGTAATCGATTAAACCAGACAAAGTAAAAAATCATGTATGTAATGTAATCGATTACAATTATTGGTAATCGATAAAGTCAGCGTGAATGCAAAACATGAAATGAACAAGGTAATCGATTACAAGAAGTGGTAATCGATTAATGTAGTAACTGCATTTTCCAAAAAAAATATGTAATCGATTACAGCTACATGGTAATCGATTAAACCAGTCATAAAGCCAATATCAAAGCATGCTAAGATTCATATAATCGATTAATCCGATGGAGTAATCGAGTAAAGTGTTCATGATGATTTTCCAGAAAGCCTTATGAACAAAATAATAGATTCTTTCAATGCTTTAATCGATTAAACCAGACTTAGTCTATTTTTCCAAAATACTTAGCTTTTTCTTTAAGTTCCAAATCAATTACTTAAAGTTCTATATGATGCAATGCTTTAAGATGTGTATGAATGATATGTATGCACAGCTTGGATCATCAAAATGCTTTCAATCCTTTTACATTTAATCACACACTTCATTTTTCACAGCTTGAACCATGTTGAAAGCCAAAACATCCAAGTCCTCTCATTCCTTGATTCTTCAAGTAATCTTCATACGGCTCCCCCTCAAATCAACATGTTTCAATCATATTTCACCATTTTAAGCACAAAAACAGATATACACATTCAATATTATGTCCTGTGTCCATTCTGTAGTCCACTACAATCAAAGCATTAACAGTAACTAGTCTTTGGTTCAAAACTCTTGCCAAGATAACCATTAATTCAAACAATTCACATCTTAAGTATTTAGGTTACTTGCAAGTTCAAAATTTCAGCCAAAACATGCACAAGGATTAGAATCAACTTGACTGATTGTATTCACAACATGAGATTAGCCTTAATGATTCCCAGATTTGGGTCATTACATGTGCCAAGCAATACATAATATAGCTCTTTGATTCAAGCACTAATCCAAAATCACCAATTTGACTGGGAAACAACATGCACATTATGACAGAGGGATGAATAACACAATTTGAATTCCCAGATTTAGCTCAGTGAATGTCCCTAATTCATCTAATCCTAAATTATCATGGACATAGTTCCAACAATTCAGGTTTAAGCATCAAAACAGATATCACATCCCAATCATCAAGGCAATGTTGGGTACAGTTCATGTTCAAGGCTTAGTTCAAAATCCTAATTAAAAACACTAATTAATTCAATTCCACATCCACTAATATCACCAAACAGCAGATGGGTTAATCATTTCAACAAATACCATCACATTCCAGTTTACCATTTAAGTTTGCTCAATTAAATCAGTTTGTGGACAGATTCATCATGCATTCATCAATTTACAATGTGGACATGCTATATACACTTAGGGTCTGATTCATATTCAAGCAATTAAATGGACCCTGCAGAATAGACTTCCTAATGGTGCTTTGGATTTCCAAAATTTAACCGTCAATTAATCAAGCATATCATGAGCACAGCTTTCAACAATTCTGAGTTTAATCTTGCTTCACCCAGTGTGTGATTCAATGATATTTCACAGTTAAGGCTCAACACAAATGCATACAACCAAAATTCCAATCAATGTGTCTATGCTTATTCAAAATCACACTATTCAATACAGATTAATGGGGCTCAGTTCAAAGCCTTGAGTCTCTCAATTTACACGCCTGTAGCAAGTCAAATATGGTAACAGCAAGTATTATACCAGCAATCATGGGTATTTACCAAACATACAAGCATTTTTCATTACCCACCACAATTAAAGATCACAAGCATTGTGAAGTCACGAATGCCCTAATGTCTTGGTACATGTTTTAGAATTTTTACCTTGTCTCCAGCCATTGTGCAAACCAATATTGTTTCAAGATTTTCCAAAAATAAGACTGAGAGGAAATGTGAGAGAGAAGCTGAGAGTAGAAATTGAGGGAATGTGGAAGGAATGAAGAGGAAGAGTATATAATGGTGATTGTGGCAAGGATTGAGCCAACAATAATGCAGAATGAATGGGATTAATGGTGATTATGGGTGTAGGAAGCAGTTCTGGGAGGTTAGAGCGCAAAATCCGCAATTTGAATATCCCCTTTTTAAAACTGTCTGTGACATCTCGAGCGAGTAGCGCGGTATCCCACGCGATTAGGGTGGCTGTGCACTGAAGAGGCTTCTCTTTCGCTCACCTCGCGCGATTAGCGCGGTGTTCCACGCGAATAGCGTGGATGGAAGATTATCAGGACAATTAATGCGCCCTTATGACGCTGATAGTGCCATTGGTGGCGCCAATCGCGTGGCAATCTGCTAGAGGGTCCTTCAGCTCGAACATTTGGTGTGGTTAGTGCCATAGTCCAGGCTGATCGCGTGGAATCTTTAAAAACAGCAGCTGAGTTCGAACAGATCACGCGATTCGCGTGAGGTTTCACGCTTTTAGCGTGAAGAATGGGCATGAGCCACGAAATGATGACACTGTCAGCGCGGGTGGTCATGCGATTAGCGTGAAGCAGCCGTGTATTGGCGCGATTAGCGTGAACGATGGCGCGGTTAGCGCCATGCCTTTGCCAGCCTTTTTCTTTCTTTTTGTGAAGCTTTTGATTTATTCACTAACTAAAATTGCATAAATCTAAAATGACTAAAATTTAAACATGCATAATTATAAATCTACTGCTATCACAAATTAAAAAGACTTAATACTTATGTATTTACATCAATCACTATGTTCTCGGAAAGGATTCCAAGAAGTGCTCATTTAACGTCTTGAGCTAGACGCTTCCTTTTTGTTAATCATCCGTGGAATTAAGTGGAACAGAAACCATGTTTCTATCCACGTCCCCTCCGAAGTAGTGCTTTAATCTGTATCCATTTACCTTGAAAGATCTGTCACTGTCCAAGGGGGACATTTCCACTGTGCCATAAGGGTAGACTTCTTGCACAAGGAATGGACCGGACCATCGTGACTTTAACTTACCTAGAAAGAGTCGCAGGCGAGAATTGTACAACAACACTTGTTGGCCTGGAACGAATTCCTTTGGGCGGATTTGATTGTCATGCCACTTCTTTGTCTTCTCTTTGTAAATCCTGGCATTTTCGTATGCAGCTAACCTGAACTCATCCAATTCATTCAACTGAAACAACCTTTTTTCGTTAGCTTTTGACAGTTCAAAGTTTAAAAATTTGGTTGCCCACATGGCTTTGTGTTCCAGTTCAATAGGGAGATGGCAAGACTTGCCGTAGACAAGCTGAAAGAGAGACATACCTATATGAGTTTTAAATGCAGTCCGGTAAGCCCACAATGCATCATCTAGCTTTTTAGCCCAGTCTTTTCTTGATGTTCCTACAGTTTTCTCCAGGATTCTTTTAAGTTCTCGGTTAGAGATTTCTACCTGGCCGCTTATCTGAGGATGATATGGGGTAGCCACCTTGTGCTTGACTCCATACTTGGCTAACAAGCTGTCAAATTGCTTGTTACAAAAATGAGTCCCTCCATCACTGATTATGGCCCTTGGCACCCCAAAGCGGGTGAAAATGTTCTTCCTCAAGAATGAAACCACCACTTTTGCATCATTGGTGGGTAAAGCTGCTGCTTCAACCCATTTGGACACATAATCTACAGCAACCAATATGTATTGATTGGAGAATGATTTAGGGAAGGGTCCCATGAAATCAATCCCCCACACATCAAACAGCTCAACTTCTTGGATGTTGTTTAATGGCATCTCATCTCTGCGAGAGATATTACCTGTTCTTTGACAGCTATCACACTGCACAACAAAGTCTTTGGCATCTTTAAAGAGTGTTGGCCAATAATAGCCACATTGCAAGACTTTTTGTGCAGTCTTATTTGCACCAAAATGGCCTCCATAATTAGAGGAATGACAGTGCCACAAAATGTTCAGCACTTCGGTTTCAGCTACACATCTGCGGATAACATTGTCAGTGCATTGAAAATATAAGAAAGGGTTATCCCAGAAATACCTTCTCGCATCATGTAGGAACCTCTTTCTCTGCTACCAATTAAAGTCTTCAGGAATGATTTCAGCAGCTTTAAAGTTTGCCATGTTTGCAAACCATGGACTGAGTTGCATTGTCAGCACTTGCTTGGCAGGAAAAGATTCATTGATTTCTATCTCTGGTCCATCCTGCAAATCCTTTTCTTGAATCCTAGACAAGTGATCAGCTACCTTATTTTCCATTCCTGCCTTGTCTCTGATTTCCAGATCAAATTCCTGTAACAATAATATCCAACGCAACAAGCGTGGCTTTGCATCCTGTTTGTTAAGCAAGAATTTAAGAGCTGCATGGTCAGTGTAAACAATAACCTTAGAACCTACTAAATAGGACCTGAATTTGTCTAAGGCATACACTACAACTAACATTTCTTTTTCTGTGGTGGCATAATTAACTTGTGCCTCATTTAGGATCTTGCTAGCATAGTATATAACATGTAAACGCTTTTCCTTTCTTTGTCCTAACACAGTACCAACTGCATAAGCACTGGCATCACACATGAGTTCAAAAGGTAAGCCCCAATCAGGAGCTATCAAAATGGGGGCAGTGGTGAGTTTGTGCTTCAGTGTGTTAAATGCCTCAAGACAAGCTTCATTGAAGCAAAATTCAGTTTCTTTCTCCAGTAATTGGCTGAGTGGCTTTGAAATTTTGGAGAAATCCTTGATAAACCTCCTGTAGAAACCAGCATGTCCTAAAAAATTGCGCACACCATTCACATTAATCGGAGGAGGTAATTTTTCAATGAGTAACAACTTAGCTCTATCTACCTCTATTCCCATTTCAGAAATTTTGTGGCCTAAAACAATACCTTCCCGAACCATGAAGTGACATTTTCCTAATTCAAGACTAAATTTATTTCTTGAAATCTTTTTAAAACTTTCCTAGTTGCATCATTAAGCCTCCTGTAGTCTACACACATTCTCCATCCAGTGATGGTTCTTGAGGGGATCAAGTCATTGTTGTCATTTTGAATGACTGTCATGCCCCCTTTCTTTGGAACGGTCTGGACTGGACTTACCCAAGCTGTGTCTGAAATAGGATAGATCATACCTGCATCTAACAGCTTGACAACCTCTTTTCTTACCACTTCTTTCATTGTAGGATTGAGTTGCCTTTGTGGTTGTCTTACAGGTTCACATCACTTTCCATAAGAATTTTATGAGTACAGAAGGAGGGATTTATACCTTTCAGGTCAGAGATAGACCAGCCAATGGCTGTCTTGTGCTCCTTGAGTACTTTCAGCAGCTTTTCCTCTTCATGCCATTCCAGCCCTCTGTTGATGATGACTGGATATGTTTCCTTCTCACCTAAGAATACATACTTCAGATGTTCAGGCAATTCTTTCAGCTCAACCTTTGGTGATCCAACTGGAATGTCATCTTCCTTTTTCTCCAGCACCTCCAGCACAGCGTCACTGTTCTTTGGTATGGATTCTTGGTCTGCAATGCTTAATTTTGTCGCAATTTCTGCTGTAGTATTTTCTGCTTCTGCTGCATTTTCTTCATCTCCTGCTGCTGTTATACTTGCACAAATCACATTATCCAACACATCTAGCCTAAAACAATCATGTTCATTAGCTGGATATTTCATGGCATCAAACACATTAAAGACAATAGACTCATTATCCATCCTAAGCTTAAACTTTCCCTGCTCTACATCAATTAAGGCCCTAGCAGTTCCTAAAAATGACCTTCCTAACAGCAGAGGGATTTCACTTTCACCCTCCATATCTAAGACTATGAAGTATGCAGGAAAAATGAATTTGTCTACTTTGACTAACACATCTTCAATTACCCTTGATGGTTTCCTTAATGAACGGTCTGCAAGTTGCAAGGAAACTCTGGTGGTTTTCAGTTTAGAGATACCCAGGGTTACACATTGACAACGACATTAGATTTATGCTAGCCCCTAAGTCATATAGTGTCTTCCCTACATTGATATTTCCTATGGCTATAGGGATATTGAAGCTTCCTGGGTCTTTCAATTTTGGTGGAAGCTTTCTCTGAATGATGGCACTGCACTCTTCAGTGAGTGCTATGGTCTGACAATCTTGCAATTTATATTTTTTAGACAGAAGTTCTTTCATGAATTTTGCATAGTTAGGCATATTGGCTAATGCCTCAGCAAATGGAATATTAATGTGTAATTTCTTGAACATATCTAAGAACCTGGCAAACTGTTGCTTCTGGATTTATTTCTTGGTCTGCACCGGATATGGGGGTTTCTTAAAGCGAGAGAAAACCCATTGTTTCTTTGGAGGTGCAAAATTTTTCTCTTTGGAACTTTCAGCAGCTTTTTCTTCTTCTGTGGTAGCTGCTGTGTTTTCTTTTTTAGCTTCCTTTCTACTCACCTTAGGCTTTTCTTGTGGGTTGAGTACCTTCCCACTTCTGGTTGTAATTGCCTTTGCATGTTCCCTTGGGTTTATCACTGTGTCACTGGGGAACTGGCCTGGTGGTCTCTCAGCCAACTGTTTTGCCAGCTGACCAATCTGGTTTTCCAGATTTCTGATGGAAGCATCTTGATTTGTCCGGTGAGCTCTGGTTTCATTTATGAAGGCATTGGTAGCCTGAATGTGCTCAGTTGTTGTTTTGGACAGTTGCAATACCACTTTCTCCAGTTCAGACATCTCCTTGTTGGGAATAGCTGGAGGCTGCAGATAGTTGTTAGACTTATAGTCTAACCCGCCTCCTTGGAATTTTCTCTGATAGTTGTTTCCCGGAGCAAAGTTATGATTCCTCTGATATTGCTGATGTGGTCTCTGGTCATTCCAGATTCCATTAATCTGTACAGGGTCAGCTCCAACAAGAATAGGACATACATTAGATTCATGCTCACCTTGGCAGTACTCACAGCTGATGTGGGGCATGCTATTGGATGAAACTTGGGCTGCAGAGACTTGAAGTCTGTCTATTTTTTCAGTTAATTTAGCCAGCTGTTGGGCTAAGATTTTCTGCTCTGTGAGCATGGCATCATTGCTGGACAGTTGGATTGGTTCCCTTTTTGGCTGAATGGTGATGCTCTCATTTTCATTACGAGCCAGAGAAGTAATCAGCTCGTAGGTCTGAGCTGCTGTTTTTGGCCTTATTGTACCCCCTGCTGCAACATTAACAATCATGCGTGACTCAGGAGTCATAACATTAAAGAAAATACGGACCTGCTTACCCACAGGCATGTCATATTGTGGGCATCTCCTGATTAATTCCTGGAATCTGTTCCAGGCAGCACATAGGGTCTCTCTTCCATTCTGAGTGAAGTTGGTAATTTCATTCACCAACCTGTTGTATTTGTCCATTGAGAAGTATTGAGAGAAAAATCTTGAGACTAAGTCGTCCCAAGTAGTGATGCTATTTGATGTTTGTCTGTTCAGCCATCTCAGTGCATTTCCCTTAATAGCAAAAGGAAATAGGCTTAATCTTATAGCATCATGTGAAACCCCTTGGTGTCTGATAGTGTCACAGATTCTCATAAATCTGTCAATGAAATCGTGGAGGTCTTCAAAGTCTTCTCCACCAAACTAACTACGTTCCACCAATGCAATCAATGAAGGATTAATGTCAAAGTGATTTGCTTGTATTGGTGGTCTCACAATGCTGGAGTTTGGTCTTGTGAACATAGGAGCCAGAATATCCTCCATTAATTCATCCTCCGGTCTCCGCTGATTATTTCTTTCCTCAGCCATCTCTGCCTCTGACTCTAATTCAGGAATTGAATCAAAGTCAAAGTTTTCTGCTTCTCTCCTTCTTTGTCTGGCTAGCCTCCTTCTTACAGTTCTCTCTATCTCAGGATCATACTGTAAATTATCACGATTAACTGAACCTCGCATAAACTCAGAGAAGCGATTAGTAACAAAAATTCCAATCACAAAGATTAAAATTACTATAAAGTCAGTATATCAATCCCCGGCAACGGCCAAAAACTTGTTGCGTAACGGCAAGTGTACCGCTCGTTTCAAGTAATAAAGTAGGTAAGTAGAGTATCGTATTCACAGAGATTGATAC
>PYAF01003393.1:80120-97269 GCA_007407185.1 Glycine tomentella | reverse complement strand
TGGAATTCTTATTCCATGGTGTCAATCCAAATCCGTTTCTAATCCTTTTCCATTGATCCATTTCTTACATCACAAAACCTAAAAAGCTGTCTTCAAAACAGAGCATTCATACTCTGTTTTTCTTTCAATTGAAGAATTGATTCCATTGCAAGGAAGATCGGGGCAAACAGGACTTGAATCAGTTCAGGAGTCCATCAGCACATCTTGGAAAACAAGACATTCTGTGTTAATCGATTACATGGTGATTTAATTGATTACTTTGCTCATATATCTTTTCCAAAAAGTTCAAGAATATTTTAATCAATTGAATTTGTTTTTAATCAATTACATTGGTGGTTTTAATCGATTACATTGGTGATTTAATCAGTTACATTCAGTTACAACATTCTGTTATAAATAGTTGTTGGGTCTTTTGGAAATTACAACACAATACTATACGAATTTTCATTGTTTTCAAAAGCCTTCTGAAAGTGAGAAATGATATTCTGAGTTCTAAAACCCTTGTTCCACAAATTCTAAATCTTCATTGTGCATTGAAAGATTTCTTCTTGGGCAAGATATCAAAGAAGTGTTTGGAGAAGAAGTTCTGAAACTTTCTTCCAAACCTGATTGGTAAACCATATTCATTCATATTCATTGGATCATCAGGTTGTCTCTCTCCATTAACTTTATTGTAAATTTGTTTCTGGTTGTTTATAACTATTACAAAAGTGTCTTAAAGCTTTTCTAGAGTAGAGTTCTCTAGAGGGAAGAGAAGAAAAGGGTTTCTTTTTGTCTTAGTCACTAGGATTCTAAAAGGGTTTTAGATTTCTGTTCTTAATCTAGGGTTGATTAAGGGTGGTTGTTGTAAGCTTGTAAGAACTGAATTTTGTGAATAGTGGAACTCTATTCAAGTTTTGGTTAGAAGAAATTGGATGTAACTTCTCTTGTTGAAAGGTGAGCCAATATAAGTTCTTGTATTGATTACTTTCTTTAATCTCTTCTTATCATCTTAACCTATGATTCTATTGGTGAAATCTCATTACTCAACAAGTGAAGGTTTTAGTAATTTTATTCTTGAGCTGGGTGGTTTGATTGTTTGAAGCATTCTTGGTTTAATTGTGATAAAGATCCAATTACTCTGATTCTTAAAGATTTTTTAAAAGGCCAAGTTTAAACCAATTCACACCCTTCTTGGTTATTGTCTGTTTTCATATTGTTTTCAATTGGTATCAAGAGCAGGTTCTTGAGTGTTATTCAAGATCATTATCTTTTTTATATATAAAAAAAAGAAAATGAATAGCACACATATTACCTTCAAGATCATTATCTTTTTGAAGGATAGCATTTCAGTTTTTGGAAAAACAGAATGCAGATATTCATCCAATCAAATGACTCTGGTGCATGGAATACAATAGAAAAAGGTCATTTGGTTCCTATCAAAACTATTGGTAGTAATATGATTCCTAAAGAATGGGATGAGATGACAGATGCAAAAAAGAGAGTTGTTCAATATGATTTTAAAGCTAAGAACATGATTACCTCTGCACTTTCTTCTGATGAATTCTTTAGAACTGTTAGGTGTAAAAGAGCAAAGGATATGTGGGAGACATTGGAAGTCTGATGTGTTGCAAACACATCCTAGTTATTAGGCTAGTTTAGGTTATATTTTAGTTAAATAATTAGGAAAATAAGTTAGAATTAGTTAAGTTTATTAATTTATTGTTTTTAATTCAATTCATTACCACTTGAGTATTTTCAGGCCAAAAGAGGAGTTCAAAGCAAAGAAAAAGAAGAAAACAAGGTTTCAAGTCCCTCGCAGATCGCGCGGGAACTCACGCAGATCGCGCCAGATGAAGAATAGAAGGCCTCATTCTCGAAGGTCCCACGCGATCAGCGTGAGAGTTCACGCGGTTAGCGTGAAAAGGCCGGAAGCATGGCGCCATCAGCGCCACTGCCACGCGGCCAGCGCCACAAAACTCAGTATTCAAGCCTCTTCCCTCGAAGACTTCACGCGGTTAGCGTGGAGTCCCGTGCTATCAGCGCCATGCTTTCGAAGACTTCGCGTGGATCGCGTGGGAAGCCGCACGGGTCGCGCCGTGAAGATTCTATTTCCTTATTTAAATTATCTGTTTCGAATTTTTGCACAAAATTAGGCTTTGTTACTGTAATTAAAGGATTCTATAAATATTAAGCCTCTGAACTGAGTCTAGGCATCCATTACACACCTTGAAATACATCCAGAATAACGGAATATCATCTTTTCATCCTCTAAACCTCTGGAATTCAAGAATCAAGGCTAGGGTTTCTACACAACTATGAATTATTCTACTGCTTTGTTGTTCTTGAGGCCTATGATAGGCTAAATCTTGTATTATGGAAAGGCTATGAACTGATGAAGACTCCTCTATAATTTAACTGGTATTGAATAATATGTTTTGATTGTTTTATTCTTTTCTGTTTTTAATTTCTATTCTTATTTGAATTTGATCACTTCAATTAAGTACTTAGGGTTAGGATTCGCAATGGGAACGTTGGGATTCTAATTTCTGACCTGTTAAGAATAACATTTGTTCATCACCTAGGAATAGGGATGCGTGAATGCAGACTTATAATATGATCTTTTAAATGCTTAAACTGATAGATTTCACTAAGGAATTAGGTTTTCGATTCAAGATAAAGGGTTAATTCACTAAGGAATTAGGGATTAACTAATCTAGGAAAGGCTTATTCTCTGAACAATCATAACAAGAACCCATATGATATATTCTCTAAATGCTTAGTTTGACAGAATCACTAAGGGCTTAGGGTTCTCGATCAAATTAAAGGGTTAAATCGCTAGTTATCTAGGGTTTACAACTTTAGGAGAGATTTATCATATGTGCACGTTAAATTAACAAACCAGTCAAATGAAAAAGGAGGAATCAGAAGGAATTATGCCTGACCACAATTAATCTTCCATTGGTAATCTTCTTAATCAATTTACTGCTTTTCTTTTGAGTTTTGTCTTTTTATTCAACAACCAATCAACCAACAACAACTTTCTCTTAACATTTACTGTTTTTCTTTCAATCGCACTGATTTACTATTGCTGTGAAATCACCCCAATCCCTGTGGAGAACGATACTCACTTACCTAATCTTTATTACTTGGAAACGATCGGTGCACTTGCTGTAGTGTGCGAAAATTTCGTAACAAAGTCACTCATGAAGGGACAAATGAAGTTAGAAGATCAAGAAAGTATGCCTTGATTCATGAGTATGAAATGTTCAAGATGAACACTACATAAAACATATCTCAGCTCCAAACAAGATTCACTCACATTGTAAATCATCTTCTTGGTCTTGGGAAAATATTTGATGTTGAAGAGTTAATCATCAAAATCTTGAAGTGTCTAACAAGACCATGGAAACCAAAGGTGACAACAATCAAGGAATCAAAAGATCTATCCAAGATGTCCATGGTTACATTATTTGGTAAGCTTCTTAAGTATGAATTAGAAATGTCTCAACTAACACATGCAGAAGATGCAGATAAGAAACACAAAAGTATAGTCTTGAAAACTGCATCCTCTAATGTGGATAAAGGAGAAGACTCAAGTGAAGAATATGGTGATGAGAATCTGAACCTAATAGTCAAATGATTCGGCAAGTTCATGAGAAAGAATAAGAACAGAAAATTCACAAAGTTCAACAACACCACCACTAACTTCACCTGCTTTGAATGTGGTAAGCAAGGCCACATTAAATCTAAATGTCCTATTTTCTTGAAGAAGCAATTAGGTGAAAAGAAGGAAAGCCAAAGAAAGCCTACATAGCATGGGAAGACAATAACTCAACTACTTCTGAATCATCAAGTGGGAATGAAGAAGCTAATGTGTGCCTCACTTCTACAATAAGTGAAGATGAAGAATTCTTAAGTGCTGAAACAGAGGTAAATCCTAAATTTGATCAAATTGCTGATGCTTTCCATGAGATGCATGAAGAGGCTCAAAAGCTTGCAAAATCCAACAATAGGCTGAAAGGAAATCTTAGATGGCATGTCACCAAAGTTGCAGCAATGCAAACTGAAATTTGTAACTTGAAAGAAGAAAATGAAAAACTTGTTTCAGGATACAAAACTAATGGATGTGTATGTGCCTCTTCTTCATCAAATGTAGACAAATGTAATTCTTTACAAAAAGAGTTTGTGATTTCAAAAAGAGTCAAGGTGAAAAATACATGCTATTGCTTTCAGAAAATTTTTACTTGGTTGATCTTTTGAAAAGACTCTATAGAGAAAAAATGCAATCTAGATCAAATGATAAGTGTACAACAGTATGATAGAGATACTTCTTGTTTGGGTTACAAACATCAAGCAAAACCTTTTGAAAAAACCAAGTTTGTACCACCAAAATCGAAGAATCAAATAGGCTTTTCAAAAACAAAGTATAACCAAATGACTCATTTTGAAAGAGCATCAAAATCTGTAACTTGCAATTACTGCATGAAGAAAGGTCATACATCTCATAGGTGTTATGCTAGAAGGTTCTATGTGCCTAATGAAGAATGCATTTGGGTTCCAAATAAAAAGAGAAAAATAGTTAACCCCTATGAACCCAACCTAAATTGGATACCTATCTTTGCCACTTAATTTGATTGTTGCAGGTGTGTCTTAGAGCAAAATCATCATTATAGTACCTAGATAGTTGCTGCTCTAGACACATGACAGGTGACATGTCCATGCTTAAAAATTTGACTTTAAAAGATGGAGGATTTGTCACTTATGGCGACAACAACAAAGGAAAGTTAATTGGAGAAGAAAATATCAGGACAACCTTAAAACCAAGATCAGAAATGTTCTCTATGTGAAAGGTTTGAAGCACAATCTCTTAAGCATAAGCTAACTATGTGATAAAGGATTCAAGGTTTCCTTTAATGACAATTGTTGTTTGATATGTGATGGTCAATCTGGTGAGGTTATCTATGTAGGTAAAAGAAAGGGTAACATCTACTTACTCTCTATAGAACATGCATTCATTCACAACACTAATTGCCTAGTAAGTAAAGTTGATGAATCATGGCTATGGCATAAGAGAGTTAGTCACATTAACATGCATCACATGAACAAGCTTATTAGAAAAGACTTAGTCATTGGCTTACCTAAACTTAAGTTTGAGAAGGACAAACTACGTGATGCTTGTCAAAAGGGGAAACAAACTAAAATTTATTTTCAAAATAAAAATGTTGTTTCTACCTCAAAACCCCTTGAATTGATTCATATGAATTTGTTTGGTCCTTCTAGAACTATGAGCTTGGGAGACAATTTCTATGGGCTTGTAATTGTTGATGACTATTCTAGATTCACATGGACTTTGTTTATAAGATCCAAGAGTGATGCTTTCTTGGCATTCATAAAATTAGCCAAGCTCATTCAAAATGAAAAAGGATGCAAAATTATCTTAATAAGAAGTGATCATGGTGGTGAATTCCAAAATGAGTATTTTGAAAAGTTTTGTGAAGAACATGGAATCAACCACAAATTTTTCAGCTCCAAGAATACTTGAGCAAAATGGTGTTGTGGAGAGGAAAAATAGATCCCTTGAAGAAAGAGCTAGAACTCTTCTTATTGAGACAAATTTGCCTAAACATTTTTGGCCTGATGCTGTGAGTACACTTTGTTACACTTTGAATAGATTAATCATAAGGCCTATTTTAAAGAAAACACCTTATGGACTATACAAAGGTAGAAAACCAAACATCTCTCACTTAAGATATGTTTTGTTTTAAACAATGGTAAGGAATCACTTGGCAAGTTTGCTGATAAAGCTGATGAAGCCATCTTTCTTGGATATTCATTACAAAGCAAAGCATATAGAGTCTTTAATAAAAGAACTTTATGCATGGAAGAATCACTTCATGTTATTTGTGATGAATCTAACCCCTCTAAAGAAGAGAAGAAGTGTGAAAAAGATGCAGGTCCTATAGAAGAGTATATACAACTTAATGAATCAAATGAAAAAGAAAAGGAAGAACCAAATGTAGAAATGGAACAGTCAACACCTATCCAAATTCCTAAGGATTAGAGAACTACAAGAGACATCTCTCTTGACAACATAATTGGTGAAGTTACTAAGGGAGTATCTACTAGATCTTTACTAAGAAATCTATGTTGTGATGGCTTTTGTTTCACAAATTGAACCTAAGAGCATTGATCAAGCTTTACTTGATGAGCATTGGATGTTTTCCATGCATGATGAACTTAATCAGTTCAAGCTTTCTCACAAGCATACTGGCACCAAGTGGGTTTTTAGGAACAAACTTGATGAAAGTTGCATTATAGTTAGAAACAAAGCTAGATTGGTTGCGAAAGGTTACAACCAAGAGGAAGGCATAGACTATGAGAAGACCTATGCTCCAGTACCAAGGTTAGAGGCCATTAGGTTACTGCTTGTGTATGCATGTTTAATGGATTTTAAAATATTTCAAATAGATGTAAAAAGTGCTTTTCTAAATGGATATATTGAGGAGGAAATCTATGTTGATCAACCTCCTGGTTTTGTTTATTTCAAATATCCAAACCATGTTTTTAAACTAAAGAAAGCTCTTTATGGTTTAAAGCAAGCTCCTAAGTCCTGGTATGAAAGATTGAGCAACTTCTTGCTTAGCCAATCCTTCATAAAAGGACAAGTGGACAAAACCTTGTTCATCAATATGTTGATGATATAATATTTGGTTCAACTAATCAATCTTTGTGAAAAGAATTTTCTATCTCAATGCAGAATGAGTTTGAAATGTCTATGATGGGAGGGTTAACATTCTTTCTTGGATTTCAAGTGAAGCAAATGAAAAATGGGAAATTTCTAAGCCAAACCAAATAATGCTATGAAGTGATCAAAAAGTTTGACAGGGAGAAAAGCAAAGATGATGCAACTCCTATGGCAACCTTAACTTACCTTGATTCAGATGAAAGAGGGAAAAAGGTTTATGAGTCAAAACATAGAGGGATGATTGGATCCTTGTTGAACATGATTGCAAATGGACCATACATCATGTTGAGTGTGTGTTTGTATGCAAGATATCAAGCTAATACTAAAGAATCACACCTCACACCAGTCAAGAGAATCATCAAATATCTCAAATCAACTCCAAGAGTTGGTCTTTGGTGTTCCAAAGGTACATTACTAAACTTAATTGGATACTCAAATTCTGATTTTACAAGATGAAAATTAGACAGGAAAAGCACAAGTGGAACATGCCATTTATTGGGAAGTTCACTTATCTCATGGCATTGCAAGAAACAATCGTGTTGCTTTATCAATTATTGAGGCTGAGTACATTTTTGCTGGAAGTTGTTGTGCTCAAAGCTTGTGGTTGAAGAAACAATTACAATATTTTGGTGTAGAATTAAAAGAGATGCCTTTTCTATGTGACAGCACAAGTGCTATCACCATCTTAAAGAATCTAATAGTGTACTCAAGGACCAAGCACATTGAGATCAGACATCATTTCCTCAGAGATCACATCCAAAAGGGTAATTGTTTAATTGAGTTTGTTGATACAAATAATCAATTGGCTGATATTTTCAGTCAACCCTCGGCTAGAGATAGATTCTATGCTCTTAGAAACATGCTAGATATCCTTGATGAGTCTAATATATGCTAGCATGCTTATAATATGCCTTACTACATGATTTACCACTTAAAATTGGCTATGCATCTCATATGATTGAAATTGGAAATCCTGATGAAATACACTGTTCAATCTGCATAATTGTCTGAATTAATTGATTATTATGCGAAATAATAGATTATTTGAAGTTTAGAAACAAATTAGAAGCAAAACATTGCTGGAGTAATCGATTACTCTAACTAATTAATCGATTATCTTGATGTTTTAATGGAACCTAGAAACAAAAATTCTCTGGAGTAATCGATTACACAACGTATTAATCGAGGACCTGTTGTTTAAAGCTATTTCTAAATCAAAATCTCTTTGGAGTAATTGATTACACTACGTTTTAATCGATTACTTAATATTTGAGAGTTGAATATGTTTTCAAATCTCTCTAGAGTAATCAATTACACAACAAATTAATTGATTACGCTCTATTTCAGAGACTGACTCTGCCTTGAAATAATCAATTATTAGGCTAATGTAATCGATTATCTATGATGTTTTTGCAAAAACTGCAATTTTTTGAAAATCTAAACTGACAATCTTATCTCTAATTTCAAATTTCAAATTGGTTTCTGTAATGACCCGCCTCGTCGCTACAATATCACTAATCGTGTGAATTTCAAATTTTAATGAAAACTCCATTATTTTGATTATGATAATGGTAGTAAATTTTTCGCAATAATACAATTATCATACAACAGAACAAATACATAAATGGATACATATGGGTGTACATTTAAAACATTTGATATCATTCACATGTCAGAACATAATCTAGCTGTACTTACTAATATTTACGCCTGGAATTACATGACCAACAAAAAGAATCAATGGACTAACTAAGAAAAAGTTGATGAACAAAACATAACTCTTTTCCAAAAAGAATTCCAACGTTATCACGCCGGTTCGGCAGCTCCAACCAAAAAGAAGATCTCCCTCCAAGGTCACCTAATGCTGCTCATCTGCTCCCACGAACGAAGGTTCGTGATCATCACAGGTACCAACCACATGGTACAACAAATGCAAGGGTGAGTTTATTATATAAAACCAGCAAGCATTAGATAGCAAAAGTTGGGATTGAAACAACATTACCCATCACAATCATTAACAAAAATCCATTATTCAATACACATTCAACAAACTAATCATTCAATGCATTTCACAACACAAACAATCATGCACAGAATGATGCATGCACCTAACTCATCTATCATCATGCAATGTGGTACCATATCCCGCAAATAGCCTCTCACAGGAAAAATGATTCACCACCTATCAGGGCCCCCTATTGTGCACTGGCCATTCCCCCCTCCCCCCCGGTGATCAGCCAACGTCGCTAGGGAATTCCAAATTGATGACCCCTTACTACCTGTGTTTTCAGCCCACAGAAACCCACAGGTACGCGAGTGCCTTCATTCTATTTCCATCCATGCAATATGAAGTATGAAATATGGGCATCATCAATGCATGACCTGGCTAGGAACAAATCCATCCTCCCAAGGGTAACCAATCGGTCACTGCACCCCATATGTATATACACAGCCTACAAGCATCCCGTCATGCACCCCCCATGGGTATCAATATATATACACATCATGATTATCAATACAGAAAACACACTCTTATGCCGATTTAAAAATTTAGTAAAGAAATAAATAGGAGAACATATCATAAAATTTTGGGCAGAGTCTCCTTTGTAATTAAGACTTTTCCCAAAAATCGAATCATTACAACAACAACATCATTCCCAAATTTATCCATCAACAAGCAAATTCATCGCATCCCATTAGTTAAAAATACAGTTTTTCTTGAAAATGAGCACACACAAGAACAAACACACATAAATAATAAATATATCGCATCCCATTAGTTCAAAACGTATTTTTTCTTGAAAAACCAGCACACAACAGGGATAGGCAGTTATCCTCATAGTTGGACTCCCTGGCCCCCAACTATGGTACCAAAACTATAAATAAATAATAAACTCCCCTTACCTAACTAGGAGTTCTCCCTGTTACAGCCTAACAGTGTTGTTTCATGATTCTTCGAATACGTGGGCTTGTCCAAACACAGAGCTCTATGTACCAAATTGAAGATAATTTAATATAGATTTCAAAGACAAGGTCAAAATTAACATTTGGGGTCAAATACCCATTCAAATCGAAAGGGGCTAAATGATGTTGTGAGAGTTCACATCAAAAGACATCATTTTAAAATTTCGATTACACCAATATGATTGGGGTTCAACAAGGATCACGGAAATGACATCAATTTCATAAAAAAGAGACTTTTACAACATCTCATTTTCAAAGGGTTTTCAAAGGAAGTGTAAAACTCCCAACAATGGTACCTAAAACACAAGAGACACTAAGAGAAACTTAAACTAGCTAGAACAAAGGAAACCAATGTTACCTCAAAGAATCCAAGAAAGAAGGATTGGAGGCTCTGTTCTCTATCGAATCCTCGAGTTGAGTTCTAAAGATTTCATTCTAATTAAAGCGTTCCTCTTCGTGCGGTGGTCCAACAACAAACGACGGTGCCTCGTGGTGGTCACCGGTGGCTGTGGGTGGTGGAGGAGGATGGTGGGGAGCTTGGGAGCTGTTTGGGGGAGGAAGAAGACCATCCTCATGATTTAGGACGCTGCTGCATGCTTTTAAAACCGACTTGACTCGCCCATACGAGCCAAAATGCCTGCAAAAATTTGTCTGGGCGAGCTGACCCAATTTTAAAATTTCTGCTTTTGTGAAAAATTATTATCTTACGCTTCCGATGTTATTTCGACAATCCCAATGGTCAAAAGTTACATATGAAGGCAATCCAATGGTTAACCAATCCGTAATGGTGATTTTCTAAAACAGATTTTTGGGTCAAACTCGAAATCACACAATTACAACGCAGCTCAAACAACTCCACATAACTTGACATCTACACCAAGCAATTGCTCATGGATAATTCACATAACATTTCAATTAATCAAATAGTCAAATAACACAAGAAATACATCAAACATCTATTTTCGGTTATCGAAATTTCAGGGTTTTACAGTTTCTGAGCACTAAACCTTCTTGAAACACGAAATAGCTTTACAAAGGTTTGAAATTCAAATTTAACCTTCAAGAAATCTAAATACAGATTATCAAAGGTGAATCACTTCACACTTGAAATTCATTATCTCTCAAGCAAAATATGATCATCTTTTTGTTGTGTCTTCTCTTATTTGTCATTGATCTACCCTTTGTCATTCTTTTCTTCAACCCAAACACCATGTCCAATCCATCTGTGCCCAAAAGAACCAAAACCAGCAAGAGGAAGGTTGGAGAATCCTCAAATGCTGCTGTCAACAGGCTTCATACTTGGTTCACTAATGATGTTGAAAGGCAAAACTACATGCAGTTTATTGCCACTAAATTGGTCTTGCCCCCAAAATATCTTGACCTGGACTGGTTCGTTAATGAGGGATTTCAATTACCTGTTATGCTAGAAGCTTAAGGACTGAAGAAGTTTCTTGGTGATCATGTATTCTTGAGAGTCACTCTGTGGATTGGGGTTGGTCGAGCCATAAAATCCCGAAAACTCACATCTCGTTTTATTGGTCACTTCCAAATTCTTATATGAGTCTGCCTTGTAGCATATCAAATTGCATTACCTCCGTCCCTTTCTAATCTTCATATTGTCTTCCATGTGTTCCAACTCCGTAAGTATATCCATGATCCTTCTCATGTGGTCGAGTTAAATGACATTCAAGTGAAGGAAAACTAAACATTGCCTTTGAGGATCGATGATCGGCAAACGAGGCACTTAAGAGGGAAAGAAATTCCTTTTGTCAAGGTGATTTGGGGAAGTACATCAGGAGAAGGTGCAACATGGAAACTAGAGAGTCAGATGCAAGAAACCTATCTAGCCTTCTTTGAGTCAGGTAAATTTCGGGGTCAAAATTTTAAAAAGGGTGGGAGAGTTGTAACACCATTCTAGATTGGTTAACCGTTGGATCGTCTTCATATTTTATAGGTATGTTCCTAACACTCAAAGGCTGAGGTTGACCGTTGTGATTGTTGAAATCATGTCTGAAGAGTGAAAAATTAATTTTTCACTGAAGCCAAAATTTTAAAATTGCGCCAATTTGCCTAGGCGAATTTTGGAAGGTTTTTGGCTCACCTGGGTGAGTCAAGGCGGTTTTAAAAGCATGCAGCAGCCTCCAAGTCATGAAAATGTCTTCCTTCTTCCTCCGAAACAGCACCCAACCCCTTCCCCCTCCTCCTCCACCACCCACGACCATCGGTGACCACCACTAGCCACCGCCGCTTGCCATTGGACCACCGCACGGAGAGGAACCCTTTAATCAGAGCGTAATATTCAAAACTCAACTTGTAGATTTGGTGGATAACTGAGTCTCTAATCCTTCTTTCTTGGTTTCTTTGAGGTAACCTTGGTTTCCTTTGTCATCTCTTAGCTAGTTTAAGTTTCTCTTAGTGTCTCTTGCATTTTGGGTACCGTTGTGGGAATTTTACCACTTCCTTTGAAAACCATTTGAAAAGGAGATGTTGTAAAAGTTTCCTTTTATGAAATTGATGTCATTTATGTGATCTTTATTGAGCCCTGGTCACATTGGTGTGATCAGAATTTCAAATTGATCACTTTTGATGTGGACTCCCAAAACACCATTTTAGCTTCTTTTTAAATTTGAGTAGGTATTTGATCTCGAATATTAATTTTAATCTTGTCTTCGAAATGTATACTAAATTATCTTCAATTTGGTATATAGAGCTCTGCGTTTGGGTCAAAGTACACGAACTTGAGAGATCTCAAAACAACGCTATTAGGAGCTAACAGAGGGAGATAGATAGGTAAGGGAGTTTATTATTTAGTTATAGTTTTCGTACCATAGTTGAGGGCCAGGAAGTCCAACTATTACGATATTTGCCTGTCCCTGTTGTGTGATGGTTTTCAAGAATAGTTATGTTTTAAATTAATGGAATGCGATATAATTATTATTGAAGTATGTTGGTTCCTGTTGTGTGCTGGTTTTCAAGAAAAATAATGTTTTTTAACTGATGGGATGCGATGAATTTGCTTGTTGATGGATAAAACTGTGAATGATGTTGTTGTTGTAATGATTGAATTTTTGGGAAAAGTCTTAATTACAGAGAAGACTCTGCCCAAAATTTTATAATATGTTTTCCTATTTAATTCTTTACTAAATTACTAAACGGGCATAAGAGTGTGTTTTCTATATTAGAGTCCTCCTCTTTAATTTAGAATTTTCCTAAAATACTAGTCTCATGGTAATATGGATTGTGAATGAATGAGATGATGATCTAATGAGATAATGTTGGTATAGTTGATGATGTTGAATATTAAAGTTTATGATCATGATATTGAGAAAAAATGATGTTGATGATAATTAAATTCAGATGTTATTGATGTGGTTGGTGATGTTTATATGAGATAATCATGATGTGGTTGACGATGTTCAAATGAGATAATGTTGATGTGGTTGATGATGTTGAAATAAGATAAGTTTAATATGCATGATGATGATATTGAGATGATGTGATGTGGATGTTGATAATGACATTGATGAGAGATAATGTTGATGTGAGCAATGTCATTGTGTGATGTGTATATATATTGATACCCATAGGGTTCATGACGGGTTACCCTTGCGAGGAAGGATTTGTTCCTAGCCAGGTCATGCATTGATGGTGCCCATGGTTATCGTTGATTGATGTGGATTTACATGGATACACATGGGGGTATATGACTAGTTACCCTTGCGAGGAAGGATGTATTCCTAGCTAGGTCATGCATTGATAGTGCCCATGGTTGTATGTTGTATACGTCCACCTAGGATGCAATGACCGGTTGGTTACCCTTGCGAGGAAGGATGTGTTCCTAGCCGGGTCATGCATTGATGGTACCCATGTTTCATACTTCATGTGTATGGATGAAAATATAATGAAGGCACACGTACCTGTGGTTTCAGTGGGCTGAAAACGTAGGTACCGAGGGGTCATCAGGTTTGAAATTCCGTACTGATGCTGGCTAATCACCAGGGGGAATGGCCAGTGCATGATAGGGTGGCCCTGATAGGCGATAAATTATTTTTCCTGTGAAAGGCTATTTCCGGGATATGGTACCACATTGCATGCTGATAGAAGAGTCAGGTGCATGCATCATTCTATGCATGATTATTTGAGTTGTGAAATGCATTGGATGATTGGTTTGTTGAGTGTGTATTGGAATCATGGATTTTTTTTAATGAGTTTGGTGGGTAATATTGTTTCCTTCCCAATTGCTGCTATCTAATGTTTGTTGGTTTTATATAATAAACTCATACTTGTATTTGTTGTACCGTGTGGTTGGTACCTGTGATGATCACGAATCTTCGTTCATGGGAGCAGATGAGCAGCAATAGGTGACCTTGGAGGGAGATCTTCTTTTTGGTTGGAGTCGCTGAAACGGCGTGATAACATTGGGATTCTTTTTGGAAAAGAGTTGTGTTTTGTTAATCAACTCTTTCTTCTTTAGACCCTTGATTCTTTTGTTGGTCATGTAATTCCAATTGTAAATATTTGTAAATACAAGTAGATTATGTTCTAACATGTGAATGATATGTAATGTTTTAAATGTACATCCATATGTATCCATTATGTATTTGTTCCGTTGTATGATAATTGTATTATCGTGAAAAATTTACTACCATTTTCATAATCAAATTAATGGATTTTTCATTAAAATTTGAAATTCACACGATATATAGTTAGTGATATCGTAGCGACGAGGCGGGTCGTTACATTAGTGGTATCGGAGCAGGTCGAACTTTTTTGGTTAGTGAGTTATGAGTCTGCTTTGTTTCTCTGTGCATTCTGTGTTTGCTGTATTGAACGTTTGATGTTTGGAGTAATTGCCTATTTTGTAGTTGTTTGAGTTGTTTGCATTTGAGACTTGCGCGCATTGTTGTGATGCATAGGTTGTGGAGATTTATTCGTGTGGTCATAACATGTTTGTATTCCTGATGTCTGTTATACCATAAGTTTCAATGCATGGTCATGAGTTATCATACTGGCCATCTGGATAATTTATGAAGTGCAATGGGACAATATGGAATGCAGTCGGGAATATAAAGAGTGAATGATAAGTGTTAATGTCTCAAGGGAGAACTGTTGTAGATGAGTGATTTCTCGAGGCATCAACTCTCTATAGTGATTAAAAGGGTATAGAATTGTATTGTTCTTTTGTTGTGTGTATCGCTTCCATGTTTTCACTTGTTGGTGTACACAAGGAGTGATGGCTTGTAGGAATGACTGTGAAATAGCTGATGCTCTCCAAGCTTTGAGGCTGAAGGTCAAGCCATGACCTGGGGAACCTTTAAGAGGGTGATAAGTGCCATATCTTAGTAAAATTAGGACTACAATGAAGGCACTTATCTTTGGTTTTCACTAAATTTATCTATGAACTTGCCCTAAAACCTAGTTAGTTTGTAATTAGTACTTGGATGAATAATGTTTTCATGTTTTAGGAAGATTTTTCCAATCATATTTTGCATTTTGATAGGTTCGAGGAATTCTGAAAGCTTCCGAACAAGCAAAGCAAGCAAAAAGTGTAACGCCTAAAATTTTTTTTCGCTTATTTTGTACAGAAAATTTATTTTTCAAAAATCGCTTTTCTTCATTATTAAAATAAACTTTAAAGAAAGTAGTTACCATTAAATATTCTTTAAATACAAGATAAAGTAACATACAGTCCATCATAGTTTTACATAATATGATTCAGATACAGACCATAATATAGTTCCAATACAGATAAACCAAAATAGTTCAATAATTTACATGGCCTTAGAATCAATATTACACCAAGCATAGAACACAATCATCTAAGCTTCTCCATCACCATTTAGCTTAACATTTCACTGTTCCTCTGCTCGCCCAACAAATTGGGGTCATCACAGGTGTCAACCACAAACACAAAAATAGGGTAAGTATATGATAAACATAGTTAGATAAACACAACAGATTCATAGTGAAACAAAATAATATGTCGAAATAAATATATAATAAATACATAACATAATACATAACATATGCATGATTTCTTGATTAGAATGATGCATGACTGAGATCTCAAGTTCTCAAT
This sequence comes from Glycine tomentella, assembly GCA_007407185.1. Classification (NCBI taxonomy): domain Eukaryota; kingdom Viridiplantae; phylum Streptophyta; class Magnoliopsida; order Fabales; family Fabaceae; genus Glycine; species Glycine tomentella. The sequence continues at coordinate 81,499 of PYAF01003393.1, read as the reverse complement.
AAATGGTACCATAGTCAAGATAGTCCCGCCCTCTCTCAGTGGAACGAACCTATCCATCCAGTCAGGGTAGCCCAGTGGCGCATAGGAATGTCACCTCTACCTATGTGATCATCATGGTGGTGTGGTCCTCACTGTCTCAACTACCCCCTAGTTCATAACTCCTTTGAACGCGTGGACTCAGTTTAGCTATCTGACACACCTCCTCTTGAGGTCACTCCATTACCTCCTCTCTGAAGTAATTAAATGCAGATGAAATATGCAATGACTTGCTTTTATTTCTTATTTTCTCTTCACCATTAATCTCCAATTTATTTCTCATATTCAACATAGATCCAGTATAGAACTCCACTACATATAGAAACACTCAGCAACATATGGTAGAAATACTCATCATATAAACTTTAATAAGAACATCCAATTGATATACAACATACAAACTTTAATAAAATATCAAGTAACAAAATAACATGCAAACTTTAGTAAAACATCAAAACAAGTATTTCTTTGAAACAAAGTCATAATATTCAAGGATTAAGTTATTTAATTTCCTTTCTTACTAGATTAGATTCAAGTTATTCATTATAACCATTATTTGAAGTTACTTAGCCAAAGCATCATTCATGTACCATTACTTATTCTTGGAGGCATTTTATCAAACACATGGTATTCAAAGCTTTAATTCTTATAAATAAGAATCTAACATAAAGAATATCTAAACCATGGTTATCATAGTACTTCCCCATACCTTGCTTTCTTAGGTTGGAATTTAAGCAACTAGCTTCCAAGTGCTCTTAGCTTCTTCACGTGAACTTTTAAGGGTTGTGGACCTTGGCTTTTGCTTTGGAATTTAAGTGAAAGTGATGTATGTTGGAGGAGGAAGTCTACACGTGAGATTGCCTTCATTTGGTCCCCACCACCCCTTTTTATAGGCTAAGTAAGTGGCTTTGCTTTTGATTTGGTTTATTTTCATTGGCCCTTGTTTTTCCACCATACAAGTGTCCTAAATCATGAATTTTCCACATCCTTCTCCTTGGTTCTCAAATTGCACGTGGACTTCAAGGCTTGTAGGGAAATTTTACCAATTTTTCCTTTCTTTACGTTTTTGTGTTTCTTGAAAAACCTGTTTCTGTAAAATAACGATTATGGATTAGTTAACCGTTGGATCTCCTTAAAATTTTAATGGTATACTCCTATCTCATATATCTAACGTTTGACCGTTGGGATCTTTGAAATAATGTGTATAAATGTCCACGTATTCTGCCAAAGGAGACAAATAAAATTTGCTTCAAATATCTCTTAAGCATTTATAACCTAGCTTTCCAAATGGTCCAATGGCATGTTACATGACTTCTGAACCATACAAGTGTCTTGTTCTTGAT
>PYAF01003393.1:49702-65002 GCA_007407185.1 Glycine tomentella | reverse complement strand
GATCTAATAGTGGTTTAGATCTCTGAACTTTGTCTAGGGTTGATAAAGAGAGGCTTGTAATATCTTGTAAGAATATTATTTGCAATAGTGGAACTCCATTCTAGTGTTGCATGGAAGAACTGGATGTAGCTTCATAGTGTTTGAAGTGAACCAGTATAAAATTGTGGCTGATCTTTATTCGATTCTTTTCATCTCCTAATTGCTTTGCTTTGTGAATCAAATTATTTGCACTGAAAAGATTTCAATTGTCTATTGATTTTCTTGACAGAGGAATTTGATTGAATATAAGATTGTTGGTTTCAAAACAATTTTAAAGTGATAAGGATCCTGTGGAAACTCTGATTACAAAATTTTTAAATACCAAGGTTCAACCAATTCACCCCCCCTCTTGGTTGTATTGAAGTATTCCTATCATTTTTCATAGACAACTCAAGACGCATGAAAGGAATTATCCTACCCATGATTTGAAGTGTTTAGTGATCATAAAAGCCTTAAGTATCTGTTTAATCAGAGAAAGTTTAACATGCGCCATAAGAGATGGTTAGAGTTTCTTAAGGATTATGATTTTGAGCTTAGCTATCATCCTGGCAAAGCAATGTAGTGGCTGATGCTTTGAGTAGGAAATCCTTACATGTAACACTTAAGAGGGAAAAAAATTCCTTTGGTCAAGGTGATATGGGGAAGTACATCAAGAGAAGATGCAACATGGGAACTAGAGAGTTAGATGCAAGAAACATATCCAGCCTTGTTTGAGTCAGGTAAATTTCGGGGATCAAATTTCAAAAAGGGTGGGAGAGTACTACTATGGATTGGTTAACCGTTAGATCGCCTTCATATTCTAAAGGTAGTTTCCTAACCCACATAGGCAGAGGTTGACTATTGGGATTATCTAAATAACATTTGAAGAGTGAGAAATTAATTTTTCACTGAACCCGAAATTTTAAAATTGGGCCAATTTGCCTAAACGAATTTTGGAAGGCTTTTTGGCTCACCTGGTAGAGTCAAGGCAGTTTTAAAAGCATGAAAAAACCTCCAAATCACGAAAATGTCTTTCTTCCTCCTCTAAAACAGTACCCAAGCCCCTCCTCCTCCTCCTCCACCACCCACGACCACCGGTGACCACCACTAGCCACCGCTGCTTGCCGTTTGACCACCGCACGGAAAGGAACCCTTTAATCGGAGCGGAATCTTCAAAACTCAACTTGAAGATTTGGTGGAGAACGAAGTCTCCAATCCTTCTTTCTTGGTTTCTTTCAGGTAACCTTGGTTTCCTTTGTCATCTCCTAGCTAGTTTAAGCTTCTCTTAGTGTCTCTTGCGTTTTGGATACCGTTGTGGGAGTTTTACCACTTCCTTTGAAAATGAGATGTTGTAAAAGTCTCCTTTTTATGAAATTGATATCATTATTGTGATCTTTGTTGAGCCCTGGTCACATTGGTGTGATCGAAATTTCAAAATGGTGACTTTTGATGTGGACTCCCAAAATACCATTTTAGCTTCTTTTTAATTTGAATGGGTATTTGACCCTGAATATTAATGTTAACCTTGTCTTCGAAATATATACTAAATTATCTTCAATTTGGTATATAGAGCTCTGTGTTGGGTCAAAGCACGTGAACTTGAGAGATCTCAAAACGACGCTATTAGGAGCTAACAGAGGGAGATAGATAGGTAAGGGAGTTTATTATTTAGTTATAGTTTCTGTACCATAGTTGAGGGCCAGGAAGTCCAACTATTACGATATTTGCCTGTCCCTGTGTGTGATGGTTTTCAAGAATAGTTATGTTTTAAATTAATGGGATGCGATATAATTATTATTGAAGTATGTTGGTTCCTGCTGTGTGCTTGTTTTCAAGAAAAATAATGTTTTTTTAACTAATGGGATGTGATGAATTTGCTTGATGGTGGATAAAACTGTGAATGATGTTGTTGTTGTAATGATTGAATTTTTGGGAAAAGTCTTAATTACAAAGGAGACTCTGCCAAAAATTTTATAATATGTTTTTCTATTTAATTCTTTACTAAATTTCTAAATGGGCATAAGACTGTGTTTTCTATATTATAGTCCTCCTCTTTAATTTAAAATTTTCCTAAAATACTAGTCTCATGGTAATATGGATTGTGAATGAATGAGATGATGATGTAATGAGATAATATTGATATAGTTAATGATTATGAATATTGATGTTTATGATGATGATATTGAAATAAAAGTGTTGATGTTGTTGATGATATTGAAATTGAGATATTATTGATGTGGTTGGTGATATTTAAATGAGATAATCATGATGTGGTTGATGATGTTCAAATAAGATAAAAATGATGTGGTTGATGATGTTGAAATAAGATAAGTTTAATATGTATGAAGATGATATTGAGATGATGTGATGTGTATGTTGATAATGACATTGATGAGAGATAATGTTGATGTGAACAATGTCATTGTATGATGTGTATATATATTGATACCCATAGGGGGTGCATGACGGGTTACCCTTGCGAGGAAGAATTTATTCCTAGCTGGGTCATGCATTGATGGTGCCCATGGTTATCGTTGTGTGATGTGGATATACATGGATACACATGGGGGGTGTATGACTGGTTACCCTTGCGAGGAAGGATGTGTTCCTAGCTAGGTCATGCCTTGATGGTGCCCATGGTTGTATGTTGTATACGTCGACCTGGGATGCAGTGACCGGTTGGTTACCCTTGCGAGGAAGGATATGTAGGAAGCCACGGTCAGTGCATCGGTGAGCCCACATTGATGTGTTATGTATGTACATGGGGTGCATGACAGGTTACCCTTGCGAGGAAGGATGTGTTCCTAGCCTGGTAATGCATTGATGGTGCCCATGTTTCATACTTCATGTGCATGGATGGAAATAGAATGAAGGCACGCGCATACCTGTGGGTTTCAGTGGGTTGAAAACGCAGGTACTGAGGGGTCATCAGGTTTGGAATTCCCTCACGACGCTGGCTAATCACCGAGTGAGGGTGGAATGGCCAGTGCACGACAGGGTGTCCCTAATAGGTGGTGAATTATTTTTCCTGTGAGAGGCTATTTCTGGGATATGGTACCACATTGCATCCTGATAGATGAGTCAGACGAATGCATCATTCTATGCAGGATTGTTTGAGTTGTGAGATGCATTGGATGATTGGTTTGTCGAGTGTGTGTTGGAATCATGGATTTTTTTTAATGATTTTGGTGGGTAATATTGTTTGCTTCCCAATTGCTGCTATCTGATGTTTGTTGGTTTTATATAATAAATTCATCCTTGCATTTGTTGTATCGTGTGGTTGGTACCTGTGATGATCACGAACCTTCGTTTGTGGGAGCAGATGAGTAGCAGTAAGTGACCTTGGAGGGAGATCTTCTTTTTGGTTGGAGCCGTCGAACCGACGTGATAACATTGGAATTCTTTTTGGAAAAGAGTTGTGTTTTGTTAATCAACTCTTTCTTCATTAGTCCCTTGATTCTTTTGTTGGTCATGTAATTCCAAATGTAAATATTTGTAAATACAAGTAGATTATGTTCTGACATGTGAATGATATGTTATGTTTTAAATCTACATCTATATGTATTCATTTATGTATTTGTTCCGTTGTATGATAATTGTATTATCGCGAAAAATTTACTACCATTTTCATAATCAAATTAATGGTATTGTAGTGAGGAGGCGGGTCATTACAAATGGTACATTCTACTTTGAATTGGTCAATGTGTTCTACACTTGTGTCAGGGCTAGCATGGATGGTACTCTCCATTCCCAAGTAAATGGAGTTGCCATGGAAATTAATGTAAAAGTTTAGAATGTTGTAGTTGGGATCTCATATGAAGGAGTCAAAAAATTTGATGAAGAGATAGGAGGATACAACAAGATAGACACCTATAGAGAAATGTTGCAGGATCCATGTTGCAGGATCCTCAAATCAGACTGAAAACTAGATTAGGGACTGGAAGCATGACTAGTGAAGATAGACTTCTTCACTACATTATCATCCTCACACCTATGTCCACCAACCATGCTCAAGAAACAAATGCGGACCTTCAATTGGTGTATGGGATGAAGACAACAACACAGATCAACTGGATTCTCATCATTAAGGAGACAATGCTGAAATCTAAAAGGTTAATCAGTTATAAATTTCCCTATGTTGTTTTAGTATCTAGATTTATTGACTATTTTGGGGTTGATGTGTCCAATGAGATTGTGGCCAACACCATAAACAGCCTCACCACTATCAAGCACCTCAACAAGTTAGGCTTGATAAAGACCCCTAATGGGTGTTTAACGACTGGAGAACAAGCTCCCACAAGAGGGTGCTGATGAAGGTGAAAGAGTTGAAGAGGAAGATGATGCTGAAGCTGATCCTGCTCAACAGTAATGGACACTTTTGAATCCCTAATGATTCAAAATATGGATGTTATATTGGCTCTGCATCACGAGCATAGAGCTGAAACAAATTCCTCCATGGAAAAAATTACCTCTAGGCTAGAAAATATAGAAACTAGGATGGATCTCAAAGATTTTGACAATCCCTAGTTTAGATGAAGTAATTTCCTGCTTGTGGTTGTGGTGTTTCTGCTTTCTTATTTTTAGTTGTTATTTTCCTTGCTTTCTCATTTTATGTTTTCTTGCACTGCACTTTATGATCAATGAATAAAACACTATTTTTTTTGTTTCCATCTTTCTTGCTTATCTTGCTCTCACTAGTATATTTTGTCTGTGATAAGCCAAAAGAGGAAGAAAAATGAACATATAGAAAAACATGAATATAGCTGCAATTAAAAAAATTACATGATATTAACTTTAAATTGTTCATTGCTCTTATTTGAACTTAATATAAAATTACCTAAGATAGGGGGAGCAATATAATGAATGTACACTATTTATGCAAAGTATACTTAACACTTGTTCTTGGCAAAAAGCTGAATTGATTTCAGATTTCAAGTATAAAGCTCCTAGCATTCATCCCTTAAAAGCACATGAAGTTAAATATGTTCAATTGATGTTTGGCATGATCAAAGCCAAAAAAGGGAGATTGTTAGCTACAGGGGGAGCTTGAAAAAGATCAAGATGATAAGGGTCTTAGACATATTTTAGCTTTTTACATGTCATTCAATTGAAGGCATATGTAATTTGTTAGTTGTTTAAGAGCTTCATCCTATTATCCCTTCATTTCATAAATATCATTTATTGGCATGCATACATGATTTTTATCAAGTCACATGATTTGTGAAAAAGCTTAAGGTTTTCATGTTTGCATAAGATGCCAAGTACTCATGGTTTAGTTTTGGAAAAACCACTTTTTACACTGACTAAATCAATTACCAGAATATGGTAATATGTTACTTAAACCATGAAGAATTGATTAATCGATTACAAGGTAATGATAATTGATTACACAGTACAAAACACGAAATAAGTCTTCATGTGTTAATCAATTATCATCTAATCGTAATCGATTACATTAACACGTTTTTTAAGCTAGATTGTCTGTGGTAATCGATTACATAGCGGTTTAATCGATTACTTTGCTTATGCATCTTTTCCATAAAGAACAAAGAACACTTTAATCGATTAAATATGATATTAATCGATTACTTAAGTGAGAATAATTGATTACATGGACGATTTAATCGACTACATTAAGTCGAAACAATTTTCTATAAAAAGCTGCTAGGTCTTTTTGATTTAAATAGAACATAACACTTCAAAATTTTTCATTGCTCTCAAAAGCCCTTTGGTTTTAAAGAAGTTACAATGAGTCTCAAAGTTCTTGTCCCATAATTCAAGATCTTCATGCATCATTAATTGAATTTTTTTTGGACAAGATTTCAAAGGAGTTTCTTGGAGAGCTTGGTCTGAAAGATTGGTAATCATATGCATTTTCATTCTTTGGATCATAAGGTTGTATCTCTCCTTTAAACTCTGGTTCTAATTCATTTTTACATTTCATCTTGTTAGTTGCTATTACAAAAGGGTTCTTTAAGCTTGTCTAGAGTAGGGTTCTCTAGAGGAAAGAGTATAGAAGGGTTTCTCTATGTCTTGATCATTTAAAGTCTAAAGGGTGTTTAGATTTCAGTTCTTTATCTAAGGTTGATAAAGGATGATCTTTTGTAAGCTTGTAAAGAACATATTTTTTTTAATAGTGGAACTTTAGCCAAGGTTTTGTTAGAAGAAATTGGATATAGCTTCTCTTGTTGAGGAGTGAACCAATATAGTTCTTGGTGGTCTTTTAATATCTTGTTATTTTCATTGCTTTCTATGAAGGGTGAGTCTTGATTGACTGAAAGTTGTATTTAAAAAGGATGTCCTTGTGATACGATTCTAAATCTGCTGCTTGTTTCAAAGAAATTTTTAAAGACCTTGTTTTAACCAATTTACGCCCTCTTGGTTAATTGTGTGTGTTCATATTGTTTTCAGGTATTGTTAGCATAAATGGATATGCATCCACCCATAAGTGGTAACTATTTAATTAAGATATATTCAGCGTTCAACGCTCTATTAAAATGATTGCGTCCACTTTTTACAAAAACCAGTGTTCACTCACTTAGTTGTTTTATTCAAGTCCGCTAGACTTAAAGTGTACTTTTTATATATTTATAAATGATGTTAACAAAGTACGAAAGGTCTGTGTTAGCCAAAAAGGGAAGTGCACATAGTGTCTTTTTGAATATTCAAATTTGTCTCTCTTTATGTAAATTGCTAACAATTGAATTTTAGAAAATGAAAAAATATAAGGGAATAGAAGAAATTCCCAGAACATTCCTTCAAGGGTTTCTTTTGTCATGGAAGAGGACCACATGTAGCCGTCTATACTTTTATCCATTTTATATCCAATCAAAGCGTGCCATGTTGCATCACCTCCAACTATGAGACAACGTTCATTTCAAGAGTTGGTGTTGTTCTTGTAATGGATCCTTTACTGAAGTATATAAAAGGCATATCATGCTCAGGAATCAGCAAGATAGACATATCAAGTGAAAACGAGAAAAAGTTCTTTGAAGCAAAACTCTATTAAAATCAATGGACTATACACTTGCACTTAATTTGTTCATCCTTTATTAAGCAAAGTTTATTTGTATTTGAGCTTTATTGTGTATTCACTCTTTAAGTGTTATTGAATCATTGTATTCATTCAAATTGTTATTTGTTAAAGACAGAAGTGGCTTAGTGAAAACAATACTTGGGTGTTCTTAGATTCAAGAAGAGTCTAATGGCGTGCCAATAGCGGCCTAGAGAATACTTGTGTAGCTAGGAGTGGCAGGATAGAATACTTGTTTGTAATCAAGTTTTGATTAGTGACACCCTTTGCAGTTTTGTAAAAGAGAACTGGGCATAGCTTTGTTTGAGTGAACCAGTATAAAACAAGTGTTTATATTTTTCTCTTAAGCTATTCGTTTAAATATTCTTTTGAAAACCCTTGTGAAAACTTTGTTTACAGTTACTAAATGATACAACCAATTTTGTGTTTTCATATCTGTTGAAAAAAAAAAACTTATTCTGAGAAAAAAATATCTCTTTGAATAACACATTATGCACCTCCCCCTTCCTTCTATTTTAAATTTTGGTATTTCAGTTGGCATCAGTGCTCGACTTCACAGGTTGAGTATTTAACAATACTAAGGAAAATATCCAAAATCAAAGAAAGAAATGGAAGAAGGATATTCTACCTACAAGCCAACCATGTTCAGAGGTGTGAAATACGATTACTTGAAGGAGCGGACGATACATTTTGAGTCCATTCACATCGACCTATGGGACATGGTAGAAAATGGAAATTATATTCCATATGATGAACTAAATGAGATCCCAAGAAGCCAATGGATAGAGGAGCAAAAACTCATATACTTACTCAATTCCAAGTCTCTGAACATAATGATGTGAACTCTATTAGAAGAAGAGTACACCAAAGTACATAGCTTTAGGAGTGCCAAGAAAATGTGGGACACCCTAGGTGTATAACTATAAGGGAACATCACAGATAAAGAAGAACAAAATAAGTCTCCTACATGTAAGTATGAACTTATCTCTATGGAGGAAGGGGAAGACATACAAAATATGTTTGGTCGCTTTCAAACCATTCTAAATGAATTATGATCCCTAGGCAAAACTTATGATAACTACGATCATATTGACAAAAATTTGAGACCTTTATCTAGGAAATGGAGACCATGTGTAACAGATTTGAGGGCCCTACAGAACTAGATTGAATGTCCCTTGAATAGCTCATTGAAACTCTTAAGGTTCATGAACAAGAACTACAAAAGGATAAAGGACTTACGAAAGAGAATTCTCTAGCACTCAACGTCCAAAAGACCAAAAAAGCCTCATTATCCAAGAGCCATCCTCAAAATTAGCGTCCAAAAACTCGTTGCAAGCTCTTAGAGTGGAAATCTCCTTTAATGAAGAATCTAAGGATGAGTGTGATGAAGATGAGTTCGCTTTCATCTCATGAAAGATCTGTAAAATGTTGAAGAACAAAAATGGATCCAAATAGAAGAACTCCTTCAAAAAAGATATTCATGGAAAAGGAAAGACAAAGACAAAAGAAAATAAACTGGATGTCCAAAACTGGAGAAGTCTTAGGACAAGAACTATTACAAGTCCAAAGAAAAGAAAGGCCTCATGAGTACTGTTAGACTATTGGCAAACGTATGAATGTCGTCGTAGGTTACAGATTTTATAAAAAATATCGTCTCCACAGGGACTTGAGTTACTCAGTTTCTCTGGATAAAAGTAAATAGTTCAATATTTAATCAAAATCTCATGTGTGTAGCAAAAATAACAGAACTAATGGAATTAGTGCGTTGGAAATACGTAAAATTACGAAAACAAGTAAAATGAATTTAATTAATTCAAGAGAAACATAGGATTGGATATCATAATCTCGTGCTATTTGCAATCAAAACATTTATGCTTTATTCCTAGCAATGTAACATAAAGAGTAAATTCATTCAGTTCAAATTCTAAGACTACTTTCCAATCAAACTTAAAATCCATATTCATTAAACTAGTGATTAAATAGAATCAAGCATTATAAATAGAATGAAATCACCAGTAATGAGTAGAAAAGATTCATAAGGGTGTATATATATATATATATATATATATATAATATCAAAAGAGATACATAAGGGTATTCCTTCAGAGAAACTAGTCGATCATTGTGTAGAGCACAAGATCAACAAAAGAAATGATGAAGGATGTGATCTATGGTCACTTCTCTGCTGCTTCTGCTCCACTTTTCTCTCTTCTCTCTCCTTGTTTGCATTTCTTCCTCTAGTTTTCTGCACTCTTTTTCTCTAGTTTTTCCTTTTGCATGGCTTTTAAATGAAATGGTCTAAGAGGTATCAAACCAACTCGCCCATGCGAGTTGCTTTCTTCATGCTACAGTTATGTCACTCACCCAGGCGAGTTGATTGCTAGGCTGAGAGAGTAGAACTCTGAAATTCTTCAAAAATGACCCTTTTGCTCTTCATCTTGGCTTGGTTTCTGGATCCAACAAATAATCATCTAAACATAAGAAATGCATGGATGAATCTTCCATATTAAAAAAAAACATTTATAAATGTACAATATATAAAACAACTAGAATTAAAGGAAGTTTACAAGAAAACTACTAAAAGATAAGTGGTAGCATTCTAATCCCAAAAATAACTAAAACATGGCACTTATGAACTCCCCCCAACCTAGAAACTTTATTGTCCTCATTAAAGGATAGAAATAATACTATGAATAATAAAAGTATAAGTATAATATAAAACGCTTCAATATTTCTACACAAAAAACTATGAACATGATTTGTAAAGAATCAACCTCGAAAGTGATCAGAACAACATTTTTCAAACACTCAACAATGAGAAATGAAAACACAGAAAATGAAATTCACAGAACAAATGAGATTAAGGTCAATTCGCATTTTGTTTCTAAAGAACATCAGAGAAAACACTTGATTCACTCAAACAGAGGAAAACCTCTTAAAGGTGTATAATTCTCACACAATCAAATGTTTCATTTTAATTCCAACACTGATACGTCATAAATCAATTTTGTAATTCATTTCCCATCACACCAAAGATAAAGTACATAATCATCATGGATCATTAGGACTTTTATGGTTGGGCCTGGCTTTAAAGAAATATTGGTTTTTCTGGATATTCAAAAATACCTTGAGAATAGGAGAGCAAAAATAAAAACAAACTAACAACTCAAATTAATCATCACTTCCTATCTCTTCCCTTTTCAACCAAGTCATCAATACTTCCTATACAAACATCCCAACTTATAAAATTTACAACTCTATACAGTTTAGAACATAAAGTACATAATTCATACATTTATTTATTCAACAAGAACTTGTTTCCCTTTTTCTTCTTTTTTTCTTTTAATTTTATTTGTTTTCTTTTCTATACAATATTTAATTTACATGAATAACCACATTTAAAAACAACATATTTACATCACATTAGCCACCAAATGATAGAACTCCACAATAAAACATCTTTGCTCTCCTGACCTAAAGTAAGGTAGGAAACTTTTATCCTAGGCTAGTGTTCCAACAAAATATCAAGTGTTTGGCTCAAAAGGCTTGAAAATGCTAAAACAATATACATTGGGATAACTTTTTGGCAAGTGGCTTAAAATGTACAAGAAAGAAAGAAAGAATGCCTGAATCATATTCATGCATCATATGTTATGACAATTAGAAATTCATACAAAATCAGCTGTAGAACATATCAATAAGGACACTCAATGTAAAATCTGTAGTTGCACACAATCACTATAGCTTAAGGCCTGTTTCCATGTTTAAATAAAATCAGTGTTTTGAAAGTTGTTCTTTATCAAGTCCATGCAACAACATCTGAATTCATTTGATATTTGGGAAAGTCATTCATTGTTTTTTCATTCTCAATAGATCCAATTCCAAAGCAAGTTTCAAAATGACCAACTATTGATTATTTCCAAAACATGTTATGTCCAATAAATTTTTTTTTGTTTAAGTCCCAAAAAGAGTTATCTATATTCTATAACTATGCTAACAGAACAAAATTATTCACTAATGTGTACTACCAAAAAGAGGGAAACCTCTATGGACACATATCAAAGTGCACGCATAAAGCAGTCCAAATCACAAAAGCGCTTAAATAGCCAAGCAAAAATCTAACATAGTAAATAAGTAATAAAGTACCGAAGTTTAATACAAAGTGATAAAGAAACATAAAGACAAGTTCACTAATTTTTTACGATGATCATGGTTGAGGAGCTCAGACTCTTCCAATGAAATAATCAACAGCATCTGTCATGTTTTCATCCTCATATGTTCTTCCTCATAACGTTTAGAAATATAATTCAGACATATAAGACATAAAATTCAAAAAAGCAAAATTAAGGCAAAGTCTAGAAACACTGGATTACCTCCCAGGAGTGCTTCTTTAATGTCTTTTTAGCTGGACACCCTTGTTATGGCTCAGGCTTATTGCAATTGGACAACAATGGTGAGCCAATGGCTTCTATGTTCTTCTTCTAAATTTACACCAGTTTCTTTCCTTCTTCAGAAAGACTTGAATCAATGATAAATGGTTTCTGTGAATCCCCTGCAAGAAAAAGATATTTTAAATGTGGAGGTAATGCTTTCAGCTCCATTTTTTATTCTTCATTCTTCTTTTCCTCTGTCAATTCTTCAAAGAGAGATTGGTGGTAAGGAATTTCCTTGAAAGCATGTAGCTGTTGGAGACAATCTGAACTCTCATTTTCTTCAAATTCACTTATCTCCTCAAATGCTTCAGTAAATGTTTTCTCTAAAAATTATTTTCTTTAAATCAACCTCTTGGAGTCAGAAATCACTTCATCCAAGACATCCAATCTAAAAAACTCCCTTGGTTCCTTTGGATTAGCATGTGTGTTTGCTGAAAAAGATCCATTTTCATGCTCAGACAATTGTTTTGCAAGCTGTCCAACCTAAACTACAAGATTTTTAATGTAAGCATCAGTGTTCTTTGATTTTTAATTAGAACTTGTTGAACTTGATGAGTTTGGGGCACTTTTTGTGATCCTCCTTGCTGAAATTGTTGAGTATGTTGGCCTATCTACTTTGTTAAGGCCTTTATTTGCTGAGTCAAGAGTTTATTCAGAGCTAGAATTGCATTATGAGTATCCAACTCCATTATACCTTTCCTTTGAACCGGAGCCTTATCATGGTGACTCTGATAATCACTAGCTTCTATGGAGTCAATAATTACAATTGTTTTCTTAGGGCTCTTAGACATCATATTACCTCCAACTGAGGCATCAAGAATCATCTTTGTCTGAGGTCTCAAACCACTATAGAAAATATGTAGTTGTGTAGCAACATCAAAACTATGGTTTGGGCACCTCCGTGGTAAATATTTGAATCTCTCCCATGTCTCACATAGAGGTTAATCAGACTCTAGGGAAAAAGTATCAATGGATGATTTTGCACTAATGAATCTATAAGGAGGAAAGAATCTCACAATGAACTTTTCCTCCACTTCTTTCCAAGTATTGAGACTTTTGTTTGGATATGATTGGAGCCATGTCTTTGCTTTACCTGTCAAGAAAAAAGGAAAACTCTGAGGTAGACAGCTTCAGCATTTTCATCGGAAGCTCCCATGGTACTGCGTAGTTCCATGATGGTAGACAAATGTGTGTATGGATCCTCATGATCCATTCCAGCAAAAAGGTGTGAACCAATCAGACTAAGCAATGTTGGCTTCAATTCCACAAGCTTGTTATTGATAGGAGGAATGGCTACGTTGTTGTAATGCTTTGGTCCTTATTGATAAGGATAGTCACCAAGAGTCCTCCTTAGTGGTCTATTTCCTTCCCCTCCTCTATCAGCCATAATATCAATTACAAGTGATTTTTCTGGTGAAGGAGAATCAATAGAAGAAGATTTACTTGGTGGCTTAATTTATCTGCAGGAAATTTACCTCACATAAAGGAAAAAGAAAACTACAATAAACCAAAAGTACTGAGGTTAGCGAAAATAATATAAAGAGAATTTATACAAAATCAAAATAAGAAAACAACTAAAGTAAGGAAAATGTCCTATAAAAATGAAAAATTAAATATGAATGAACTGAGTGAGTGACTCAAGTCCCTGACAGCGACGCGAGAAACTTATTAGACTATTGGCAAGCGTACCAATGTCGTCGTAGGTTATAGATTTTATAAAAGAGATCATCTCCATAGGAACTTGAGTTACTCAGTTTCTCCAGATAAAAGTAAACAAATCAATAGTTATGTACAATAAATTTAATCAAAATCTCATGTGTTTAATGGAAATAACGAAAGTAGTGAAAATAATGGAAATAACAGAATTAGTGCGTTGGAAATACATAAAATTACGAAAACAAGTAAAATGAAGTTAATTAAATTAATAGAAACATAGGATTGGATTTTATCATTCATAGCCTCAGTATCCAAATAATATTTATACATATGAATCATTTTCTAACATCATTGATGCATACATTAAATCACCCCGAATCAATCCCTCGCAATCGAGAATCCTAAGAATATTTAACGAATGTCGATTCGTCGCATATGAAATAAATATCCCAGCATTACAATCATAATCTCATGCTATTTGCAATCAAAACGTTATGCTCAATTCCTAGCAACGTAACGTAAATAGTAATTCATTAAGTTTAAATTGTAAGAGTACTTTCCAGTCAAACATAAAATCCAATTTCATGAAACTAGTGATCAAATAGAATCAAGCATTACGAACAGAATGAAATCACCAATAATGAGTAGAAAAGATTCATATATATAAAATATCAAAAGAGATACATAAGGGTACGAAGATTACATCTAATCCTTCGGATAAACTAGCCAATAATTCTATAGAGCACAAGATCAACAAGAAAAATGATGAAGGGTGCGATCTACGGTCACTTCTCTGCAGATCCAGCTCCACTTTCTATCTTCTCTCTTCTTTTTTGCGTTTCTTCCTCTTGTTTTCTGCAATCTCCTTCTCTGGTTTCTCCTTTTGCATGGCTTTTACACAAAATTGTCAGAGAAGTATCAAACCAACTCGCCCAGGAGAGTTTCTTCTTCATGTTGAAGTAATGTCACTGGCCCAGGCGAGTTGATTGCTAGCCTAGGCGAGTGGCACTCTGAAATTATTCCAAAAATGACCTTTTTGCTCTTCATCTTGGCTTGGTTTTTAGATCCAACAAATAAACATCAAAACATAAGAAATGCATGAATGAATCTTCTATATTTAAACAAAAAACATTTATAAATGTACAATATATAAAACAATTAGAATTAAGGGAATTTTACAAGAAAACTACTAAAATCAAAAGATAAGTGGTAGCATTCTTATATCAAAAATCATTAAAATATGACACTTATTAAGCACCTGGAAGGACCTAGATGAGACCTCATCTAATGAGGAGAAAGAGAAAGTCAACCTATGTCTGATGGCGGATACAACCTTTAAAGAATCTGAATCAGACCAAGAGGATGAGGTAAACTTCAGTGATCTCAAATCACTTAAAATAGCCTATCATGAACTATTGTCTAACTCGTCAATTCTTTCAAAAGCTTACAAATACTTGCGAAAAGATTTTAAAAATCTATCAAAACATTATAAGGAACTTGAAAAAGTTTTCAAGATAAATTATATATTTCGCAAGATGAGTCCTGTTGCAAAAACGGCAAGTGCACCGCTCGTTTCAAGTAATAAAGTAGGTAAGTAAGTATCGTCTCCACAGGGATTGGTATGAAATTCACAGTAATTCTAGGTCTTAGCAATTGGAAGTGAAAAGAAAGAATTTGTGAAAGAATTTGGTTGTTGTGTGTTGAATATCGCAAATAAAGACAGAAATTAAAGAAGTAAATTGTAGTAAAAATAGTTGAGTTGTTACCAATGGAATGAATAATTGTGGTCAGGCACAATCCCCTTTGATCCCTACCTCTTTCACTTAACTAGTTATCAAGATCTCTCCAGATTTAGTTAAATCCTAATTCCTTAGCAATTTAACCCTTTAACCTGAATTGAAATCCTAATCCCTTAGCGATTCCTATCAAGCTAAGCATTTGAAAGAATATATCATAAGTTAATTGTTCTGATTGCTCAGAGAATAAATCTTTTCTAATGTAGTTAACCCCTAATCCCTTAGTGAATTAACCTTTTAACCTGAATCAAAAACCTAATCCCTTAGTGAATTTTATCAAGTTAAGCATTTAAAAGAATATATTATAAGGTTCTGCAGTCACGCATCCCTATCCCTAGGCAATGAACAACTGTTATCCTACTTA
>PYAF01003393.1:36177-49602 GCA_007407185.1 Glycine tomentella | reverse complement strand
TATAGTAGAATAAAACAATCATGACAATCTCATTCAATACCAATTAAATTACAGAGGAGTTCACATTGGTTCTTAGCTTGACCACAATACAGAATTTAGCCTGACATAGGCTTCAAGAACAACAAAGCTGTTGAATAAAACATTTTCTGCAGTAACCTATCTTGATTCTATGTAATACTGAATTCTAGAGGTTTAGAATGCTAAAATCTGATCATCAGTCCCCCCTCTTCAGTCTCAGAGGCCTTTCTTTTATAGATTGGTTTAATTGGAGTAATAAAGCCTTTTTCTGTGCCAAATCTCGAAACAGATAATTTTAAATCAGGAAAGAAATCTTCACGGCGCGGATTCCCGCGCTGATCGCGCGGGCCTTTCGAATGGATGACGCTGATAGCGTGAACCTTCACACTGATAGCGTGGAGTCCACGAGTTGGAAGCCTGGTACTGGGCATTTGGCGCGGATCGCGCGGAGATTGGCGCTATCCGCGTTAGGCTTGCGGCTTGATGACGCTAGTAGCGTGAAACTCCACGCTGATAGCGTGGAGTCTTCGAGTTGGGGCTTGGCAATTTGCTTGTGGCGCGGCTCGCGCGGGATATGGCGCGATCCGTGCGAGACCTTCAACTGGTTATTCTTCTTCTTTTGGCTTGAATCTCCTCTTTTTGGCCCTGAAAACATACTTTTGAAATAAAATGAGATATAATAACATATAAATGACAAGCTAACTTATTCTAATCTAATTCCTAATGATTTAATTGAAATATAACCTAAAATTAGCCTAAACTAAGATGTGTTAGCAACACATCAAGTCCACTCAGAAATGTAATGCTTATGAAACTCTTAAGATTAAAGGGTCTAAGCTATCTTGAGAATGAGACAATCGCCAAAGAAACATTTGCTCTATTGAAAAACTTTCAGGAGTTAGAAAACAAAACTGAAAGCTTTGCAAAAAGATTTGATTATCAAAATGAAGAAAGAAATTATCTCTGAAGAAAATGTGCACAAGCACACAAAGATTATGAGGATCTTGAAAAGAGAAAACATAATCTTTGGGTGAAATGTGAAGAACATAAATGATCTATAAAAGTTTGAAATGAAATGCTTTTAAAGAATGAAGAATTTAAGGGTCAATCTCAAGATATTGTAAAACTTCATGAGGAAATGGAACCTTAAAGTCTACATTGGCCAAATTTGTTGGTGGAATATAAAGTCTTGACAAACTGTTAAGATATTGTAGATGTGCCACTGATATATCCGAAAATTTATATGAAGGAAAGATTTATGTTCATGATGAGGATACTATTGTTTGCTACTTTTGTGGAAAAGATGGACATATGATGTCCAAATGCAAGGATTGACCTAGAAAGGATGCGTCCAATGCATTTAAAACTAACAAAAGGACCCAAAAAGATTTGAATACCTAAGGAAACAATAATTCATTTTGCAGATGTCCTTGACAATAAGAAGCAAATGACTATCATGGTACCTGGATAGTGGTTGCTTATGGCACATAACAAAAGAACAGTGTATGTTCTAATGCCTGAAACCCTATCATGGTGGAATCATCACTTTCAAAGGGAATCAAAAAAGGAAAAATAATAGGAATGGGTAAGATAGGTATACATCCTTATCCCTCTATTGATAATGTATTATTTGTTGAAGGTCTCAAACATAATCTGCTAAGTATTAGTCAGTTATGTGACAATGTATATGATGTTTTCTTTAACAGAAATGAATGTGTACTCTAGAACAAGGATGGGTCTCGACTATTTTTTGCTAAGAGGAAAGGTAACCTTTATAAAATCAAGTTGGGTGAACTATCAGATCAAAAGGTATCGTGCTTATTGTCTGTCAAAGAAAATCAGTGGCTATGGCATAATAAACTTGGTCATGCAAGCTTGAGGTTAATCTCAAAGCAACAGAAACACAACCTCGTAAGTACCAAGTATGTCATACAAAGATGATTTACTTTGTGAGGCATGTCAAAAAGGGGAAACAAATTAAAAACTCTTTGTCAAGTAAAAACATTGTTTCCACCCCAAGACCTTTATAACTTTTACACCTTGATCTATTTGGTCTAACCAGAACAACATCTATCAGTGAAAAAAAGTGTGAACTGGTCATAAAGGATGACTACTCTAAATGGACAAAGGTTTTGTTCCTATCCCACAAGGATGAGTCTTTTCGTGTATTCTTTAAATTTTGTAAAAGACATCAAAATGAAAATGGAGTATGCATTACTTCAATCAGAAGTGATCAAAATGGTATTCTCCATAACTTTTCAACACCAAGAACACCTTAACAAAATAGGGTAGTTCAAAGGAAGAACATGTCTCTACAAGGGATGACTAGGACTATGCTTAATGGTAATTCAACACCTAAACACTTCTAGGCTGAAATAGTGAAAAATGTCTATTATTTACAAAGCATAATTCATATAAGACCCATTCTCAAAAAGACTCCTTGTGAACTGTGGAAGAAATGAAAACCCAACATATCAACTTCCATCCATTTGGGTGTAAATGTTTCATTCTTAATACTAAAGATAACTTGGGAAAGTTTGATTCAAATAGTGGTAATGGAACATTTCTTGGATATTCTTAAACATCTAAGGAATTCAGAGTTTACAACTCTAGAACTTTGGTAGTTGAAGAAGCTATTCATGTGAAGTTTAATGACACTATGCCTGATAAAAATTTATCAGAGCTGGATGAGTCCTTTGCAGATCTAAGATTGGACAATGGTATTAGAGATAAGGTGTCATCCAATCAAAGTCCAAAAGAAGCAGTGCCCATTCAACGTATAGATGATCCTCAAGAAGAAGTAAGGGAACCAACTAGATGCGTAATCTAAAGACCCAACCCATTGGTGACCCAACAGATAATGTTCAAACAAGGTCATCACTCAAATCACAAGGCCATATTGCATTGATCTCAAAAGTGGAACCCAAACACAGATGAGGCAATGCAAGATGAGAACTAGGGAAAGGCTATGTAAGAGGAGCTCAACCAATTCCAAAAGAATGATGTTCGGAAGTTAGTAGAGCTACCAAAAGACAAGAAAGTTGTTGGAGCCAAGTGGGTCTTCCATAACAAGCTAGATGAGAATGGTAAGGTTGTGAGTAACAAGGCATGGTTAATGGCCAAAAGGTACTTACAACAGAAAGGCATATATTATACATAAACCTATGCTTATGTGGCTCGTCTAGAGGCAATACGAATTTTACTTTCATTTATTGGTTATAGTAATATGAATATATCAAATGGACATAAAAAGCACATTCCTCAATAGACTAATCCAAGAGGAAGTTTATGTTGAACAACCTCCTGGATTTGAGAGTGACACTCTCCCTCACCATGTTTTCAAAATTAATAAAGCTTTGTATGGACTCAAGCAAGCTCCTCAAGCTTGGTATGGAAAAACTAAGTTCTTTCATTCTAGAAAAAATGGCTTTGAAAGAGGAAAAGTGGACACAATTATGTTTCGTAAGAACTACGACTCACAGTTTATAATAGTACAAGTTTATATCGATGACATCATATTTGGTGCTACTAATGAAATGTTGTGTGAGAATTTTTCTAAGTTGATGTAGATAGAATTTGAAATGAGCATGATGGGAGAGCTGAAGTTTTTCCTTAGACTACAAATATAGCAAACAAGAAATGGAATTTAAATCCATCAAACCCAGTATTTGAAACAAATTCTAAAGAAGTTCAACACGGATGATGCAAAAGAGATGAAGCCACCTATGCATCTAACCACATACCTAAGATTGGACGAAGAATCTAAAATGGTGAACGAGACTCAATACAGAGCAATGATTGGATCACAAAAATACCTTAGAACGTCCAAAATAGATATAATGTTTAGTGTTTGCTTATGTGCAAGGTTCCAAAAAGAACCAAGGGAATTCCATTTATTGCTGTCAAATGCATTTTTAGATATCTTATTGGAACTTCTAGCCTTGGCTTATGCTTTAAGAGAAGGGAAGATTTAAGACTCACAAGTTACTATGATGTTGACTATGCTGGAAATAAGCTTGAAAGGAAGAGCACAAGTGGAAACTGTCACTTCATTGGTGGCAACCTGGTAACCTGGATATTAAGAAGCAAGGTTCAACTATGTTGTCCATTGCTGAAGTAGGATACATATCAATAGCAAGTTGGTGTGGTCAACTCCTTTGGATAAAGAACCAACTTGAAGATTACAACATTTATGAGAGTAAAATTCCTATATTGTGTGATAATAAAGTTGCTATTAGTCTTTCAAAAAACCCTACATTACATTCTAGAGAAAAACATATAGAAATTAAGCATCATTTTATAAGAGACCACATTTAGAAAGGGACATTTGATTTACAATTTGTACCCACTAATGATCAGCTAGCTGACATATTCATAAAAGCCCTTACTAAAGAACGGTTGATTTTGTTAAGAAATCAACCTTGTATGGACTTTATAAAAGATTAACTTAATATTTATATGTCGTCTAGTCTTACATAGTGTCTAAAGGGCTTATCATCCAATGACTCTAAGTAGACACACATGCACCATCATTTGTCATTTGCATTAACCAAGTTAAACATAATGTTTTGGTTAGTGAACATTGTAGTGCTTTATGCTAAGTCACTTCTTGAAAGGAGAGCCTAATGATTGTTTTCAAAAACCCCATACAAAACCCTAAATAGAAAGCATCAAAAAGCATTTTCCCTCTCTCACAAAAAAAAATATTCACCTTCAAACTCTGCATTTCAAACCCTAACTTGAAACCTCTTTCATGTCCTCTATAACCACACCTAAAGAAAAGTGTATTCCTACCATGGAGATCACCACCATCCACACTAACAATGACGCAACCATCCATGTTGAACACTTCTTCGATGTCATGGATTTAGAAAAAGTCAATCTCAAACTCAACAAGACATTATTATTTTGTGGTGCAAGGTTTGACTTCAATAAGCCTCAACTTATCTACCAAGAGCTCATAAGAATGTTCTGGAGAAACTCTGAGTTCCCTAACAACAAAGTGATAGTTTTCAAAGTTCTTAGAGTGAAGGTGACTTTGTCAAGTGACTTTATTGCTAAGGCTAATAGATTTCTTTGTGAGGGCAACACATACCATGAAGGCTGAGAAAAGGCCTACGATTCACGTGACTAGAGCACTCTACAAATAAAATATTGAGAAAGTTGGCGATCAAAAAACTATTGTGTACAACATTATGTGTGAAAAGGCCAAGATTTAGGCAAATGTTCTTAACAAAAGCATTCTCCACAAGGCCAGTTCAAAAACTTCTCTCTCAGATTTACATAAGTTTGTACTTTTTCATCTTATGAGGAACCTTCCTTTTGATTTACCACAAACTATCTACATTAATATTCTACACAATCTGAGGGGTCTGGGAGGACTTGACCACATATACTATGCAACATTGATGAACAAGATTCTATGGGATCAAGGAGTCTACCACGTGTTTGATAAGATGGATGAGGACTCCTAGCACACCATCATAGTCAAAGGTTCTATTGTTGCAGAGCAACAAAATTTTAGCAAAGCTAATATGAAGGCCATGAAGGTTACGATTGATCTTTCTGAAAGAGAAGTTCCATAGGTGGACAAGGAAGCTATCAACAAAAGGAAGTAGAAAAGACTAATCAAAGTCATTGCTGATGAAGGTAAGGGCCTAAACAGCTTTGGTATCACTAAAAAGATTTATAAAATTATTAGTGAGTAATAGAAGAGAAAGAAAACAAGAAACCAATGACAGAGGGAAGAAGAGGAGGAAGAGTTGATGGCAAAAGAAAGTAGAATAAAAAGGAGGCATGAGCAAGATTATGCATCCATTGCTAATCATCTAGTAACCACTTCTCCCAAGAAGCAGTCTGAGGAGAAATCAACCACTCATAAGTTGAAAGACTTGAGTGATACTGATTATGACAATGATAAAAATGTTCAACTTGCTCTAAGGAAAAGAAAGGTCACTCAAAGGCAAGCATGTCCTGCTCCTAAGAAGGCCAGAGTAACCAAAGCAACACCTATGGCCAAGGAACCAGTTATTCCTTCTGAAGTTCCAAGAACAATAAAAAAAAAGAGCTGTCATGGCTAATCCAAAAATTATTGATAAGGAATGGGCTCCTTCCAAGACAGCTAACAAGGAATGGGCTCATCCCTCTCCTCCTTCAACATCAAAAGATGAAGGTCATCCAAAATGAACGCGTCCATCCCCTGCTGAGCAACGTCCGCCTCCATCTCCTATCAATATGGAGAAGTTCAAGTACAACCAAAAGATGAAGGAAACTCTATTGGATAAACAAAAGTTTCCTTTGGCATTCATTTCAAGTAATCTTTGGAACCTATAAAGCACCAGTAATGTTTCAAAAGTGGTGAAATGGGAGCCTATTCACAGAGAATTCGTTCTTACTTCTACTCCTAAGTGGACAAGATATGAATAAGTGCATACACCTTCAAAGGCCTAAAAGGCTCTATCTTCAAATGTCATAAGTCATCTTAAGACTCCTAAATGGATACGCCAGGCTCACTCCAACTTAGTGAAGATGAAACCACATTGATTGGCCCCTAGAACACAGTAGAGTGTTCATCCATCAATACAGGTATCACCAAAAGTAGCTTGGAGAAACATAATGAAGTCAAAGGAGCAAAAAAGTACTTAGAATTGCATTCCTTTGGACCTATTTGCAAAACATAGGATGGATCCCTCTCAAGAGGTACAACCTCCAAAATTTGAATGACAGAAAAAGATCAACTTCTAGACACCCCAAACCAAGCTTTTACTAGAAAATCCAACTAATCTAGATCTCACCAACTCTGAGTATCCACGGTAGGTGGTCTACATGCTCAAATGTATACTTGCAACTAGGCCATTTCCTATCCCCCTGGTTTGCACATCTCCAAGGCCACTAAGATCAAGATTGTTGCAGATAGAGGTTGCCTTTGTCTACCCATATGGGATGCAGCAAAGAAGAAAGGCTTCAAACTCTAGCATTATGCTGAGATGCGTAGTAGGCAGATGAAGGTAGAGGTGGTGAACATTCCAAGAAATTGGAGTTTCTTTTTATTGGCAAGAAGTTGATATAAGATCTACATTGTTTGACACAAAGAACTTCTGGAATCCGATTGTGTGGAACGACACATTAAAAACTTCATCGTCTGGCTATGATCGAAGCAATAATGCTAAACACCATAAATTTGTTCAAGTGTTACATCCTGTCAACACATGTCACTTTGATGATGTTTGTGTGTGTTTCACAAAGGACACTGATAGTTATGCCTTTAGCACCAGGTTGAAGAACCTTTCAATCATCTTCCATGAAACTACTTATAATCTTACGGAGATTGGTGAAGGAGACTTTAGAGGTCATGTGATTCAACTCCATGATGCTCAAAAGACAAAGAAAGATGAGTTTGAAAAGAAGATAGCTACTGCAAAATCTGATAAAGAGATAGTTGATGCTAAAGCAGAGGCTGATGTTGATGCCAAAGCTATGGATGAAAACATTGTTAATGAAGTCATCATTGATCTCACTAACATTGGTGCCTAGATGAGAACCCAGAAGCTTCCAAAATAGCTCAAGCTAATGAGGTTATAAGCCAACAATAGGAACCTGGGTCTAAGTAGTCATAAACCTCACATGAAGCTACATCTAAGGAAAAGAATGTGCCTTTTTCAGTGATTGTCTATTCCACTAGCTGAAGTCCTACTTCTATCAACGATGCACCTCCAAACGTTGTGACCAAAGATCAAATTCAAGATATGATTAGTCAAGCCATGGACATTTTTGTTGAGCAAAAGACACAAGGGAATGAATAGTTCATACTTTCTATGCAGAATGTCATCGCTACTTAATTCACCAATCAAGGTGCTACCTTGCTGCAAAATCTACAACAAGCTTAGATGTCTCTATTTGGAGTTGTTGTTGCACCCTTACTTTTGCACCTGCTATTGCAACACCAGTTGATTGTCCACCTCCATCCGTGCAGCAACCACCTGCTTTTGAGCAACCAACAACAACAAGTGTTCCATCTGCCACTGCTTAACCTACACCACCACCACCAAAACAGCCTCCTCCACCACCACTAGTTCAATTAGTGACAATGATGTTCAATCATCATTTCTTTCTTTGAACCCTATGTCTTTTGTTAATGAAAAAAAGGGTAGAAGGATAAGGAATTTTGATTCTTTGTAAAGTATAACTCTTGGTTGGTTAATGAAAAAAAGTGGTTTGTATAGATACTTTGAGTGTTTATTTCTATTGTTACATATATATATATATATATGCTCTTATATATAACTCTTAATCATGTTTTACTTCTTCTATCTTATCATGATTATGTTTTATCTAAGTCAAAATGTATATGGTTTGTCAACATCAAAAAGAAGGAGATTGTTAGGCCTGGAGGGTCCACTGACCACTAGACGACCCATCCCACCTTGGATTTTGATGATTACAAAAATATAAATTATTGATGGACTAAGGAGTTATTGTTAAGTGAACATGATCTAATATATAAATGAGCTAATATGTTATTAAATCATTCTCTACAACTCCTATAAGTATGCATCCACCTATAAGTGGAAAACTGTTTTATTAAGATATTTCAGCATCCAACACACTGTTAAAATGACCACGCCCACTTATTATGAAAACTAGTGTTTACACACTAAATTGTTTTTTATTCGCATCCACTGGACTTAAAACAATTATACACTTCTTTTTATATCTTTATAAGTGACGTCCAACAAAGTACAAAAGGACTATATTAGCCACAATGGGAAGTGCACATAGTTGCTTTTTGAATATTCATATTTTTCTCTATTTATTTGAATTACTAACATTTGAATTTGAGGAAAGAACAAAATAGAAGGGAATAGAAGGAATTCATAGAATATTCTTTCAAGGGTTGCTTTCGTCGCGGAAGAGGAGCACATGCAGTTGCCTGTACTTTTATTGATTTCCTCTCCAATCAGAATGCACCATGTTGCATTGCCTCTAGATGTGAGACAATGGTCATTTTAAGAATAAATGTTAACCTCGTAATGGATCCTTTAATGATGTCTATAAAAGGCGTATCGTGCTTAGGAATCAGCAAGATAGACATATCAAGTGAAAATGCTTCAAAAGTTCTTTGAAGCAAAATTTTGTTAAAATCAGTGGACGATACACTTGCACTTAATTTTTCATCCTTTGCTAAGCAAAGTTTATTTGTATTTGAGATTTATTGTGTATTCACTCTTTAAGTGTTATTAAAATGTTGTATTCATTCAAACTGTTGTTTATGAAAGCCCGGAATGGCTTAGTCAAAAACTATACTTGTGTGTTCTTAGATTCAGGGGGAGTCTAAGGATGTGTCAATAGTAATACTTATGTAGCCAGTAGTGGCAGGAAAGAATACATGTTTGTAATCAAATTCTAATTAGTGGAACCCTTTACATTTTTATAAAGGAGACTAGACATAGCTTTGTTTGTGTGAGCCAATATAAGTCAAGTGTTTCTACTTCTCTCTTAAGCTATTCGTTTAAATATTCTTTTAAGTTCATCTTGACATACTTGCTCACTAAGTGTTTGTTTGAAAACCTTTGTGAAAACATTGTTTACAATTACTAGATGATACAACCAGTTTTATGTTTTTCGTATTTGTTGAAAAGAAGCCTTCTTGTGTGAAAATATATTATCTTTGATTAACACAATATTCAATCTCCCCCTTCTAGTGTGAGTTTTGGTATTTCAATTAAATCATACCAATAATCTATTGATCAGTTATTAAAACTCACTGAACATTCATAGTCCAACTCAATCAACCTTATAATTATTAAATCACAAGCACCAATCCATCTTACAAATAACAATTATCATACTAGTAAAATATATGTAAATCAATATATGTAAATAATTAAGGGTAAACTATGTTTTTGGTCCTCCAACTTTTGGACATTTATGGTTTTGGTCCGTTTAGTTTGGGAAGACTACTCTTAGTCACAAAAATTTTCTTCCATCCACTGTTTTTGGTCCTTAAAATGGATTGTCTCCCAAACCCCATTCATTCACGAGCCCCACCACACCCAACCATTGAGCTTCTTCATCCATCACCATGTCTCCATCTAGAAGAGCAGATTCGTCAGCCTTAAGATGGTTCTATTCAACTGATGGTGGTGCATCATCGGCATCGTCCCCAGTGCCCATTATTACTAGATGGCGAAAATGCTTGTGGGAGGACATGGAGGTGTTTGTTACTTCACATAGCTCAAAGAATTCTGAACGTTTCTTCTAGGGTTGCCCTAATTGAAAGGTGAAATCAGTTTTTTGGTTTTTAATTTGTCTGAACATAATTTTTTATTTAGGTTTTCTTTGGTTAATGTTGTAGAGGGGGTTAATGGGTATGTACTGTAATCACTTCCGCTAGACTGATCAAATTCATGGTGGAATTGATGAGTCACTAAATTATTAAAATGACTTATTTGACCCCTAAATTTTTAAACGTTTTAATCAATTCCTCTAATTTTTTAAAATGTTTCAATCAGGTCCTTTTTGTCAAATGGAAACTAACATTGTTAACACTGTTTATGAAAAATACCACTATTTGTAACTAAAAATCGCCATAGTTTAACAAAAAGACATGATTGAACTATTTTTAAAAATTAGAGGAATTGATTGGTGTGTTTGGAAATTTAGAGACCAAATTGAATAATTTTAAATAATTTAGAGATCAAATTAGTAATTAAAACCTACAAATAAATGGCATTTGTTAAAATGGGAAGCAAGAAAAATGATGGGAAAAAATTGCACCAAAAGATGACAGGTGTACAAATAATCCTTGTCAACAAAGTGTCTTTTATATGATATATCGATACATTTTAGTTTATACCATGTTTTATTTTCACATGTGATAATCTTGATTTTAAATTGTAGTTCCCAACCATACTTGTGACCACAAAGTAAAGGTTTTTTTATATATCGCAATTGTGTCACAAATGAGCATCAACTACATTTTATTTTTTGTAAATTAATTCCTGCAATGTCAAGAATCGCGATAAAATCGCAATTGCGAGCAACTGCAAAGTTGAAAACTATAATGATAATATAATCATTAATCATTTAAAAAATTTGTCTCTACTGACTCCATGTCCTAAATCTGCATATTTTTTTTATAGAGACCAGACATCGGAAAAGCTTGATGATACTTCGCACCAATACATTGTTAAAAAAATTACCAACCCCAGCACTATACTAAAGAAACAAATAACCCTAACTTCATTTCAAAATAGATTAAGAAGCATGCAAAGCCGTTTGGCATAGGCTTCTATGACATAAGCGTTTGAAGAGGACAGGCGTTAACGTTTCGACCACGGATATCTCTTTCACTTTTGTGATTCTTACTTGTGTATGAACATTTCCATCTGGCTAGTGAATAAAGAAAAAAGGGATTCTTTTGTCATATATTGGTTTTTCAAATGCCAGATTCTTCGCCTCAGCGTGAATTTCCTGGAAGTGGAAGGAAATTTAGACTAGAAAATGTGTTTTTAATGCCGGTCATGCAAAGTTGTTATATACTACTACTATCACTCATCGGTCTGCAAAGTTGTTATACTCTATGACTAATTGTCTCATAAAATTCAAAGTTTGACACCGTCAACAATTATGATGTATTGCCATATTTATGAAAAGGGATTTTCCTTTAAGGGTACTTATGTCATATATAATGTAATTTACATGTATTTCTCCTTTGTTTTTCAATGATGTATGTGAGCATCCATTAAATTTTTTCTTACCACCTTACTAGTAATTAGTAAGCATATATTCAACCCGTCTCATTATAATTATTGTATAAAAGAAAAAAAATAATTTTGAAATAATTATTGTTTTAATATTTTAATATAATATTAATTATTATTTTTACTTAAAAATCTTAAAATATTAATGATGAACAATAAAATTTATAAATTAATTAATGATGATATAGAATTAATTTTATAAAACTATTACTTTCTTTCATTTACTTATTATTATTTTTTATAAAATAATCTAAGAGAACAATTATTTTAAAACGGAGGAAGTAACATCTAAAAAGCAATGCTATATCTTAAGAAAAATGAAAACATACGAATAGATTTTTTATCAATAAACATGTGCATAACTATTCATATATAGGAGAGAGCAAATAAGTATAACTGTCCAATAAAATATATATATATATATATATATATATATATAAAGATAATTAAATTATTTTGAAATTCATAAATAAAATATTTTAAAGAAAATTCATTTAAATAATTTTTAAGAAGAACAAGTACACATATGAAGATAAAAAGGTGATTGAAATGTAGAGAAATTTTTAGGCTTGAAAAGAACTTGTGTCTTATTCGTTCAAACTATACATGTTTATATTACAAGGAAATGATTCGTGATCCTAAAAGATAAGATTACACAATCTAAAAATAAAATTACACAATCTGATATATAAAATTTTACAAGTAACCCTTAGGTTCGAATCCTACTTAGAGAGATTTGATTGATTCCGAAATATGTAATTCGGAATGAATGAAAGGGTATCTCATATATATTTCATATCCTAAAAATCTAATTTTTGTTTCAAATATTTTTTTTTCAGAAAGTACTAAACCATTTTCTTTTATTATATTAATAAATTTTTCTAAATATTCTATATGCTGATTTATTGTTTTAGAAAATACTAATATATCCTATAGATATACTATAGTGAAATTTAAATATTTATAAAATATATCATTTATTATATTTTGATATTCACTAGATGCACTTTTTAATCATATATATATATATATATATATATATATATATATATATATATATCCATCCAATCCTCACGTTGCATAGCAATCTATAGTTTAACCATATATACAAAACTTTAGCTTTGTGTACTTTTTTCTTTTAAGATGGCTAATTACTTGAAGAAGCTAGGTTATCATAACATGGTTTTGCTATTTGTGCTTCTCTTATCAATGAATCTGGCAACAGCAAGGCTGCCCCTTTGGGTATCAAAGCCTCTAAAAGCACGTAAGTAACCTGGATTCCCTACAAGAAATTATTAATCTATGAAATTCAGCTGTTTTATTTCAATAAAAAAATAGCAAGAAGATGTTATAAAAAAATTATAGGAAGAAGCAATATTCAAGAACGAGTGCTTCGAGTTTCAATTGTTTATTTTTCCTGAAAATCTTTAATTTCATCATTTGTATCTGTTCTGCTCGGAGAGAACAGAAATGTCCAACAAGTGGTGTTGGATGATTTTCTTTAGGATCAGGCTCTCTCTCTCTTAAGAGGCTTATGAAAGTGAAGCAACTTAAGGAAGAAGAAGATCACAGCAGCAATACTCACAACGCAATTGGCGTGCGGTGTGTGCAGTGTGAATTGAAAGAGAGAGTCAGAATTGTGTGT
>PYAF01003393.1:24716-36077 GCA_007407185.1 Glycine tomentella | reverse complement strand
GGTTTGAAGTGTGGAGAAGCAGACATAACTGCATATATATATTAATTAATTAATTAATAAACTATACAGTAGTAGTTTGTTTTGGAATTACGATTTTCTTTTACTATCATTACTTATATTACTCCATTGCAATGTTCGTAAATGCAATTAATAGAATTAAGTTATTGAAATTGATGTTATCAATCAATTAATATATTATATATATATATATATATATATATATATATAATAGAGTTGCTAAATCTGTTTGTCAACACACGTAATAAATACAGGCGTAGGTCTCGCATAATTAAATATTATTTTTCATTAAAAATAATAAAATTAAAAAAATCAATCAAAAAACATCAATAAAGAAAATCAAAAGACAATAAGAATAAACAGATTGTTTGTAAATGCATTTAATAGAATTAAGTTATTGAAATTGATGTTATCAATCAATAAATATATTATATAACATAATGAATTTGACTGTCCACACATGGAATAAATACTGATGTAATTGGATCTCACATAATTAAATATTATTCTCCATTAAAAAAATTAAAAAATAATCAAACATCAATCAGAATAAACAGATTGATTAAAAACAAAAGAATTGATTGCACAAATTATATTTATTATATTAATTTTATAACAATAATAGTATATAATATAATATATTTTTATATAATTATATATTATAAAAACAATGTATATATAGTTAATTTTTTTTCTTAATTCATAATAATGTAATATTATATTAATTAAGGTAATTAATATCAATATTTTGATTAATATGATTTTTACGATTTAAAACTTTAAATTGATCTATTAACGAAACAAGTTTCCAACTAGTTCATATCTTTGCACATACTTTTGTTCTTTTTATGCTTCAACTTGGCAATTATGAATTACGCTGGAATTTGACTAATATATTGTTTCATTATCACAACATGAATTTCTTCTCTTTTTTTATGAGAAACATGGCTTTTCTTTTTTATTTTATATAATCTCATTTTTAGAAATTGTGCTATAATTTATTTTAGATATTCAAGAATTGATGTCTTACTCATGTTTTGGGCATGTCTATATCTAAATATTTTAGAGAGGAAAATGCAATATATTTTAACAGAGAAACATGGAGTCTAGGTCATGCTAAGGTAGTTTCTCTCACGGTTTCAAGAATTTTTTTGAAAGGGTAAAATAATTTTTTTTTTATTTCATCTCTTATTTCTTTCTTTACACTTTTTAAAATAGCTCAACCATTTTTTTAATTCCACCAATCCTAATAATTAATTCATTTTCACTTAAATTTCTTTTAATTTCTTTCCTCTTTATTTCTTTCTTCTTCGTTTATTTTCATTCTATTTCATCATAATTATATCCAAACAAAGTATAAGATAATTTTCTAACCTTTTCATTCTCCTAAAATATATTTTAAATTTATTTTAACAATTGAAATTTAATATTTAAATTTGAAGTATTTTTTCTAATATTTTTAATCTGTAACATTTTATGCTCTAATATTTTAAATATATCCAAGCAAAGTGTGAGACAATCTTCTAATATTTTATTTAAAATACATTTCTTTTTTACTTTTATAATTTTAATTAATGACATAAAATAATAAATAACATTTTGATTAAAATCAAACTAAACTTTAACCATATTAATTTAGGCTCGCTAGTCAAAACATTACACTCAATTTATAGATTTAATATTAATAAAATAAACAAAAACGATAAATTTACAATAACAATAAATTGTGAGAAAAAAATCATACATTCACAATAACGAAAGCACAACAACGAAAGCACATACCAAACACCCATTCAACCGATACATTCACCTTCAAATGATAATTCAATGACAAAGATAGCATCCACATGTTCACACATTAACACATGTTCACAAAAATAGAGATAGCATTAGCATTCCATAAACACACTAACCTACAATCGAGAGAAGATGTCGGAGAAGAGGTCGGGAGGTACGCCGGAGAAGAGGTCGCAAGGTACGCCGAGGAAGAGGTCGCCAGAGCACGACGGTGATGTTGGAGAAGAGGTCACAGGTACGGCTAAGATGAGGTTGCTGTATTTTGAAGAAGGCGCGCATGACAGTGAACGAATGAGGTTTAATTTGAGGATTAGATGTTATTTATAATAACATAAGCAACTTCGGTTTTTAAAGCAAAATTGATGTTAACGTGTAATGTTAACATCGGTTTTCAATTTTTTTGAGAAAACCGATGTTAACTTTATCATGTTAACATCAGTTCTACCAAAAATCGATGTTAACGTGTTAATGTTAACATCGGTTTTCCTTAAAAAACATCAAAACTGATGTTAACATTAACATGTTAACATCGGTTGTTTATTTAAAAAATGAAAATCGATGCCGATGTTAACGATGTCTTGTTAATTACAAAATTGTCATCGCATTTTCGTTAACATCGGTTTTGTATAACAACCGATATTAATGTAATAATGTTAAATGTAATATTTCTAGTAGTGCAAATAAAAGTTTAAATATACTTTTGGTACTTGTAAGTTTATATTTTCTCAATTTTGATCCTATAACATATTTTGTTTGTTTTTAGTTTTTGTAAATTTGTATGTTTCCAATTTTGATTCTGCGCGAACCTATAAGACTATAAATGAAAAAAATGGAAATCTTAAAAGAACTAAAATTTAAAAAACGCAAACCTATAAGGGTTAAAAATGTACAAAAAAACTTAGAGGAACCAAATTTAAAAAACCATCAATTTACAGGAATTAAAATTAGAAAAAATAAACTTGTAAGGTCCAAAAATAAAAAAACACGAACAAAAATATATTTAAGTCCAAAAAATTATTTTTTCTAAAAAGGAAAATAAATAAATTAAAACAATTGTTCTTTTTTGGTATAATATTTATTACAAATTTGCATGATGAAACATATTTGCATATTTGCACGATGAAAAGGTGGACACAAAACAAAGTAATTTCAGTTATTTGTATTATATATCTTTTACACATATATAATTTTATTGTATATATATATATATATATATATATGGATAACTATTGTGTGTCTGCACAATAAAATATTAAAATTTATATCTATTATCATACATTAACAATAAATTGTGAAAAATTAAAAATAATCAAATCAATACATATTTTTTATGAATATTGAAAATAATAAATAAATGAAAAAATAGACAACCACCTATGTAAATTAAAAACGATACTCATTAATCAATGAAATTATAGTAAATAAAAATATCTACCTGATTGAGAAAATAATAATATAATTCTTTTTAGCAAATATGGAGATTGAGTTTTTGGGTATTTATTGTAATTTATAATAAAGGTTTTCTGTAAAAGGAAAAAAATTAAATACGAAAGGTTAAGTTCACACAATAATTGTTTTGGGTTCCAAAAAAGGAAAAAAAATTAAGTACGAAGCTTCTTGTGGATCGGTATGCATTACGAGAAAAATGAAAAGAGTGGACAAACGTGATAGCATAAGCATATTAGAGTTAGAGAGATGGTATGTTTGGAGTTGGGGGAATGTGAAACTGCAAGAAACACACTAAAAGGGACGAGTCGAATAGTGTGCATCAAAGATAAAAACTTTTTGCAATAACAAGGATAGTATGTATACAAAGATAAACATGGTCGTCCACCGAGAATAAAAATACTTTGTAATGAAGAACAGAGTGATCGTCCAATGACATATAAAAGGTTATTAAAATAGTTTTTCAAATGAGCACTTGGTGTAAAGTGATGTTAGAAAAAGTAATAAGAATACTCGATAAAACAATATGGAGAGCAGTAGAAACACTTGATTTATACTGGTTCGCTCAACCTAAGCTACGTCCAATTCTCCTTTACTCACTAATAAAGGGTTCCATTAATCAAAAATTGATTACAAACAAGTATTTTAACATGTCACTCTTGGCTTTACAAGTATTCTTAACACCACTTCTGCTATCTTCTTAGACTCCCCTGAATCTAAGAATCCAAGTATTTTTTAATACTAAGCCTTGTTTTCACAAACAAATGTTTGATTCAATACAAACATTCTTAACACTCAAAGAGTGAATCTACAATTAAGCACAAATACAAACTATTTTGTTTTGCAAAGAATAATAATAGTGTAGAACATGTAATGTATATAGTAGAGTTTCACCTTCGCAATATTTATACACTCTTGTTCTTTTTCTTTCCACGTTTTTCATCAGTTGCTTCATTGAGGGAAACATCCTTTTATAGACTTTAGTGAGATATCCATTATGGGATTTGCATCATTATCTTGAAAGGGTCGTTGTCTCACATAGAGGAATTGGTTGACATGTCAAGCTCTAAATGATGAGGATTTTATACAAAGTACAGACAACACCATGTGCTTTTTGACCTTTCTGAAAGTGACCTTCCAGAGGATGTTCCACGGAGGTCTTCTAGTCTCTTCTATGTTGTCCTTTTCTTGAATTCAAATGTTAGTTATTGAAATGTAATAGAGACAAATGGAATTTGAATAAATCGATACATGTGTACTTCCCTTTTTCATGATACTCAGTCTTGAGACTGGATATACAAATTGACCTTATGACAGCATGTTATACTATTATGCACAAGAGTGGATGCTCACTAAATATAATGTGTTGGACGCTAGGTTAAAACATAGCATACTCTCTATTGTTGTGGACAATATTCCTTTAACATAATAATCATGTCTACTTGTCAAAAAACTCATTAGAATATCAATAACTTTTACTTATGTTATACATCAAAATCTAAGGTGGATGAGACACATGGTCGTCCATACCTAATAATCTCCCTTTTTTATGATTACAAATAATATAAATTTTGATTTAAAGAATAGAGTTATAAGAGAGAATGTAGTGCAGTTAACCTCCCCCTGAGTTCAAGCATGGGAAGAAAATGACATATATATAAAAAAAAAATAAGTGTAATAGTGGAATGTAACAGTTAAAAGAGAATACACACACACACACACACACACATACACACACATATATAAATATATATGTAAATACATGAAGGTTGCTTTTATTAAAAAGATGTTTTTCATTACGATCAAAATTCTCATTTCTTCCCCTTTTGTCATAAGCAAAAAAATGGGTTCAAGGATAGAAAAAATGAAGAATGTCATCGTTAGTCTTGAGAGGATGGTGGTGCCAGAGGTTGGGAAGGTGGTGGAGATTGTAATGCCTCGTATGCATCTGGTTCATTAACATTCAATTATGGTCGTTAAGCGCAACAATTAATTAAAGATAATTAATTCGGGAGCAATTAATTAAAATGATGTCATCATACGTCAACAACAATACCATCTTTGCATTATGTATGGTAAACACTCGCATCATGCATCCAGAGGACTAAATAAGCCATATACATATATCTCAATAAATGTAACTTAACAATGGCTGTACAAAAGGTATCCCATACCCTGTCCTCTCTACATATATAATATATATCTCAAGATATTCAACAATGTACATCAACAGTGTATCTTCGCCTCAGGAGTACAAAATAGATAAGCATAACAAAACAATGAGCCAACATGCTCTAAAAATATGCGTTCAAACACAAAACCATATCCCTACTCGGGCCTCTTGCCCTGAGATTTACCATCCACTCGCTGTGCATCACCTGCAAAATCAAATCCCCAAACGGGGTGAGATACAATCTCAGTAAACTCAGGATTCTTGGAGGCCTCTCCTCCGTCTGGTTCACTTCCACGACATATAGCATCAAAATTGGCATGACATAATCTAGCCACAATGGCTCTCATAAAATACATCACATGTATATCACAACATAGGTGCCATTCTATTGGGCGCTACCAACTTCAGGAATGCAACACAGATATAGCATATATATATATAACATCGCCTGAGAAAGATCATCCACTTAAGGACACATTTGCTCAGGAGCATATATATAACATTGCTTGAGAAAGATCATCCACTTAAGGGCACATTCTCTCAGGACTTTACTCAGATGTATATGGCACTTCCAAGAGAAGATCATCCACTTAAGGGCACATTCTCTCAGGTTTTAACCAAATGGAGTTGTTCCACGAAACTCTAGCTCCAAAGGAAGTCCATATTTAGTCTATTCTACTGGCCAGAGAATCTAATCAAACATACAACATAACATCACATTGTACATCATATACATGTTCTTAATTAAAAAGCAGTAATACACAATTTCAATACCACATGCATTATGACATACAATAACCATCACTCTCTCGGAGTATGGTGGAACACAGTCAAGGGAAAAACTGCTCCAAGCTTGAACGTCCTTAAAATGCCTTCTTTCCCCTCAAAGTTGAAACTCTGTGAGGGTTCTTGGAGAAAACAATCTTTCCGTCTGATGGTTTTCAAAAGAAACTGAGGTTGGAATCTAGCTATTGGGTGGTTCCTTTCAACTTTCAAGTTGCATACAAAGGGTTTTGGTCAAGGGTGAGTGGTTATGAAGTCTTTCTCGCTTGGAAATGGAGAAAATGGAGAGAGGAAGAAGATGATGGTGTTTTTGCGTAGAAACGTAAATGGGTTATTTAAATGACCCTGGCACATGTGCCACGTGCCAATGGCGCCGTGAGTCAGAGTTGGTTTGGGCATTATACACACACTCGCTGCCGGATTCAGATTTATCCACTAAAAACTCTACCTTGCCCAGCTCGACATGAACAAACCTGATCACCTCGTCCAGCTCGGTATGCGCAAACCTGAACACCTCGTCCAAGTTCATGATATTAAATAAAGCCCAAGAGCTTCTTTTGGCATAAATCCAAGGTCCAACTTGTCTGGGGTCCTTCCTCGGCACCTTACAAATTTAAGGTCTGACTTGTCCGGGGTCCATCCTTGGCACCTTACAAATCCAAGGTCTGACTTATCCGGGGTCCGTCTTCGACACCTTACAAATCCAAAAAAAAAATATTTCAAGGTTAAACCTTTATCACAACAACCTCCTAAGCATACTTTTCCAGAGTGTCAACCCGAACACACAAATCCGGGCAGGATCATTATAGAGATGATGGAGGTGGTGGTGGTATCGAAGCCAAAGGTTGTGGTAGAGGTTCAAGAAATACAAGTATGGAGGGTGGTTGAGCAACATGTATAGGTTAGGTGTAGGTGCAGCAACAACTCCAAGCATTGACATCTGAGCATGTTGGATGTTCTGTAAAAGGATGACACTGAGGTTAGAGAAGTGTGTTGTGTTGGCACCCTACAAAGATGGTTGGAATTGCTTATTATCTTATCGTTGACGTTTTACAAAGGACTCCATTGCTTGTCCTATCATATCTTGAAACTTATCACAAGTAACAGTGGCGAGTTGTGCATAATTGAGAAGGGTAAGATTAGAGCTTGTTGAGTATGCAATTATAGCATCATGGTCACCCTTATCTCGAGAGGTTGTCTCATTTGAAGTTTTTAACTGCTTAGACACAGGATCTGGAATGAGTGGTTCAACTCATCAGCTGTAGCTGCATTGGATGCTTCACCAGAGTTATATCATATGTGAAGCCTTTAACATTATATCCTTTGGAATAAAGTCAAGACTTTTTCCTGTACCTAAATTCAAGGCCTGATATCACAACTGTTAGATACAAGTGAAAATACAATGAACACACTTCATATAAACCAAGAAGGGGGTGAATTGGTTTAGACTAAGAATTTAAATTTTTACTTAAAACAATTTGCAAAATTTGTAATCAGAATCGTATCACTTAAAATATATTAAAATCAAAACCTTTCTTTCAACCAATATCACCCTTGGAATTCAAGTAATGCCAGAAAATAAATGTTGTTGATAATTTCTTGATCACTCAAAAATAAACAATGAGAAATGAACAAACTTAGAATAAAGAACTCAACGATCTATACTGGTTCACCTCACAATCTTGGAGGCTACATCCAGTGGCTTCCAACCAACTCTTGGTTAGAGATTCTACTAAAACAAATATTATTCTTTACAAGCTTTTACAACAGATCTCCCTTGTCAAACCTAGACAAAGATACAAAATCTAAACCCTTAGATTTCTTAAGATCAAGAACCTGAGAACACTACTCAATTCTATTCTCTAGAGAACCCTTCTCCAAAAATAGCTTTAAAGAAACTATTTGTTTTTAAAAAACAACACAAACTTTTAAACAAACAAAAGAACTAACACAGTCTATCACATCATGATCCTTAGCAAATGAATGAAATGAACACTAACAATCAAACAGAGTTTGAATGCATGAATGTAGAGAACAACTTTCTTGAACACCTTTGTTTAAAACCTTGCTTAAAACTTCATCAACAATCAATTGTGAATCCTATGCTTAGATGGAGATTGTTTTTCACTCAGAACGAACTATTTCTTAGATTCTAAAGCTTTGGGAGTATTGGGTATTTCGTAGAAAATGATTTCTAGATCCTTGCAAAACAATAGACCCATAAGCTATTTATAGAAAAACAGTTTTAACAGAATGTAATCGATTAAATCGCAAGTGTAATCGATTACTTTATCAAATGTAACTGATTAATACACCATTTAATTGATTAAACTGTTCTTAAGGTTTCTAGAAAATGTTTACGAACATAATAATGGATATTATGACAAGTAATCGATTAAAGCAGCAAATCATAGTTTTTCAATAGGCTTATGTAATCGATTATGATCCATGGTAAACGATTAAAGCAATACAACATATTTTCTTAATATAGCCTATGATCGATTACAATAAATGGTAATCGATTAAAGCAGCAATGCATGGTTTTCATTTAATACTATGTAATCGATTACAAGAACATTGTAATCAATTATAATGTGTTCTTCATGGCCTTTCCATATTAAAAATGAAAGCATGTAATCGATTACAAAACCAGGTAATCGATTAAAACATTAAGTTTTTCATATTTCAAAAACTTCAACCATGAGAACATGAACTTTGAAAAATCACTTAAAAACTTTAGTTTATTAATCAAAGACATGTATGCATGAGGATGAGAATGCAAATGCAATGAAGGATCATAAGGAAATACACTTGAGCCACTTAGACAATTACAAAATGTCATCAAAATTACTGGGCATGTAAAAAGCTAAAACTTCAAGCTATCATTTCTTCAATCTTCTTGCAGCTTCCTTTAAATCCAACAATTTCCCCCTTTTTGGCTTTGAGCATGCCAAATGTCAATTGTTCAATTGTCTATCTTTTGATTGCATTTGAGGGATAAAGGATAGGAAAATTTTACTTGATATCCTGAAATCAAAGTCAGCTTTTTGCAAGAACAAGCATAAGCACAATTCATTCCTCATAAGTGCTCCCCCTCACTTGGGCAGTCAGAGTTATTTCATTATTGCATTTCTCCCCCTATCATTATTACTAATAACAACAATTATTTCTCCACCTATTTGGCTTATCAAAGACAAAACAAATACTTAAAGGGAGAATATATAAGAGGTGAGAAACAGAGCATTCATTAATTCAAAGGATGCATTACATTAAATGAGAGAAATAGAAAACATATTAAACAATAGAACAGAGCAAATAGACAGAAAACATAGCAATCCTAAAATATTTCATAATCTTCAAGAACAAGCCTAGCCTCAATGTTTTCTAATCTAGATTTCATCTCTTCCATAGATGAATTTGTCTCAGCCCTGTGCTCATGATGTATAGATAGTAAAACATCCATCTTTTGAATCATGGGTGATTCAAAAGGGTTGTAGGATGATGGAGCAGAGTCTTTAGCTTCTTCTTCTTCTTCTTCTTCTTCTTCTTCTTCAGCAGCTTCCTCTTTGGAACAGTGGCCATTGTGCCACTGTTGAAAAATAAAATACCCCAAATGCCACGCCCACAATACAATTTCCCTAATTGCCATGTGGTATAATTCGCAGGGTCAGTAGTGAAATAGGTACGCTTAGGTGGCATCCTCCTGTTGGCCGCGTAATTTACTCCATTGACATTAACAGAGATCCACTGGTGAATCTTGAATACATAGATGTATCCCCATCACTACCACCACTTTCGCAACCAACCCAACAAATGGATTCTGAAGATAGGGATATACCGCTGGAGACTGAAATGGTGTCGGCCCACGACCCAGCTTGGCCTATGGATAGTTCTGAGGACGAGGTGGACGAAGGTGTTGTTCCAGACAGTGACTTATCGAATACGGATGTAGATGGTGATTTCGAACGTGCTTTTCAAATTCCTTCTTTGGGCATTGTCGGAATGCAAGACCTCCTCCGGTTCTAGGTATGGATGCACATTGTTTTGTCAGTCACTAGTGTTAAAATTATTGCAGGTTTAATAGAACAATGTGTTGAATGTCTCATTATACAAGAGAGGGCAATGTTCCATTTTGGTCTGACATAAGCCATTACACGAATATTAATTGGGCATACCCATATCAGGAGTCTGATGATATGCAAGGAGTGTGAATACCTAATTGGCAGATGGGTCAACAACTATATAAGGACCAGGTGTTTGCGAGTAAGTTGGATGTTCAATTCGCAATAAAACAACACTGTATGGCTGAGCATCGCACAACCGTAGTAGAAAAAAGTGATATAAAAAGGCTTATAATGGTTTGTGAAAATCATTTTGATGGTTGTTCATGGAGGATGAAGGCATATAAAAAAAAAAGTGGTACTAAATGAGTTGTAGGCATATGGAATAACCAACACATATGTGTCAGTTAGAATCTTTCTCAAGATCACAAGCAGCTTAACTCATATTTCATATGTTCCTTGATCTTAGGTACTTAAAATACGTTAAATTGAACTCCATTTTTTGCTGAAATTTTGTTAATGTATTCTTGTTTAACGAAATGCAGAAATGATTAGGGAGGACCCCAGTGTGAAAATTGGGTTAATTCAAGAAAGGATAGTAACAATTCTCAGATTTTATATATCATACAAAAAAGCATGGAAGGCAAAACAAAAGGCCATTGTGAAGGTTTTCAGGGATTGGGATGAGTCCTATGCGTTCCTGCAAGGTGGTTGGGTTACATGGTAAATTTTTCTCATGGGTCTGCCTACAAGCTGGAGTTGAACGACCATTTTGGTGATAGGCAACTTAATGGAAGTGCTAAGGTGTTCAATGTAACACCCCGTAGGCCTCCGACGTGTTAGCATTAATAATATCAGATTATCGCATTGTATCCCATATATAAACAATAGCGGAAGCATAGAATCGTTTTCTTGATACATTATGTACGGAAACATCAGAAAATAAAGTCATAATCATGCCCCTGCTGATCCAGTTTACCAATTTAAATCTAATACAGACAGATAATAAGGTTTGTAGGCAGAGTATCAATAATGCAAGCATACACATGTACTCAGGGGAAAGACTCATATACATCTTATCAA
>PYAF01003393.1:8781-24616 GCA_007407185.1 Glycine tomentella | reverse complement strand
CATATGCCAGAACCACCATAAAACTTAGATTCATGCTTAACTAAGCTTAACATATACTTACGAATTCAAGCTATTACATTTAGCGCCACCAGCGCCAATCCTGACTCCACCGGCGCCGCACCCTTAGCAGGGTTTTCTGACCTGAATCCCCGCGCTATCGCGCGGGGTTAAGCGTCGAAAATAACAGTCCTTACATTCAAGAGGGTGTTTTGTACATTTAAACAGTGTTGTGATGCTTTTAATTATTGCAAACCAGTTATAAGCATCGACGAAACCCATTTGTATGGGAAATACCCAGGAACACTGTTTATTGCAACATCAGTTGACGGCAACAATTATGTACTTCCACTTGCATTTGCAATTGTTTTCGGAAAGAATATCGACAACTGGTTGTGGTTTTTGGCAGTATTTCGGATACACGTTACGCAGAAAGAGGGAATTTGTCTTATTTCAGATCGGCATGCGAGCATACTGGTTGTGGTTAACAATGTCGCACTTGGATGGCAACCACCCAGGGCATACCATGTTTATTGCATTCGCCATTTGGCGAGTAATTTTAATCACAAGTTCAACAATGTCATGTTGAAGAAACAATTAAAGAAATTAGATATGTCTGCCTATACGACAATGTTATTACTTCCACTTACTCCATTGATCTTATGTCCTGATTTTTACCTCGTGTTTG
Organism: Glycine tomentella; assembly: GCA_007407185.1. Taxonomy (NCBI): domain Eukaryota; kingdom Viridiplantae; phylum Streptophyta; class Magnoliopsida; order Fabales; family Fabaceae; genus Glycine; species Glycine tomentella. Next base: position 23,931 of record PYAF01003393.1, on the reverse strand, counting down.
TATATGCAGCTTATACAACCTGGCACTTAGATTTCGATGCCAGATTGGAAACATTTAGAGAATCAAGCCCTCAAATAGCCACCTGGATTGATAATATTCCAAAGGAAAAGTGGAGTATAGCTTACGATGAACTGGGAAGAAGGTTTGGTCACATGACAACCAATCTTTCAGAGTGTTTTAACAAGGTACTTAAAGGATCCAGAAGCCTTCCTATTACGTCCCTTGTGTGGTTCACCTACGCTCGACTAGTAGCATACTTTGTCGAACATGGTCAGGAGGCCCATGAGGAGATGGCAAGAGGTAATCATTTCTCCAAATTAGGATGGTAAAAATATATGACGATGGTTGATAAATCCACAACACACTATATCACTTGTTATGACACACTTAAGACAAGATCTAAGGTTCAAGAGACGTACAACATACGGACTCATAGGGGTGGTAAGAAATGCTCGGTCTCATTAGGTGAAAGAAATTGTCAATGTGGTGAGTTCACTGCCTTCAGGTTCCTCTGTAGTCATGTTATCGCAACATGTCGATCCACACACCACGATCCCAGACAATATGTGGACCCTTTGTATAGTGCCGCATATCAATGTCAATTGTATTCTCCGCAGTGGTTCCCAATTGGAAATGAGGACTTCATCCCACCAGCTGGACCGTCCATTGTTATACCAGATGTGTCACTGAGACGTAAAAAAGGAAGGCCAAAGAGTACACACATACGCAACGAGATGGATTCACGGGAAGGATCAACAACTCGTACAAGATGTGGTTATTGTAAGGTTGTTGGTCACAATAGGTGTAACTTCCCTTCACGCATCCAGAACCAGTGATGTAATGTACTACGTGCTTATAGTTATGTACTACGCTTTCATTAATTTAAAAAAATTATCACCCAAAAATAAGTATAGTCCATTGTCCAGCATAATACATCAAACTAAAATACAATTAAAGTGCATCATAGTTCATCGTTTACAATAAACAAATAATCAGTCATCCTCTCCGAGGTCTGCATGGTGTCCTCCACAACGACTCATGTTATGCTCGTATGGTGACAGATTATATCGAAACCGCGCTCCCTTAACCGGATTTTGCCTAATGATGCGGTCAGGGTCATCATGACCATGGTCATTGTTGTCTTCATGTCCCCCCTCCATTGCCGCCAATATCTCATTCGTCGAATACTCTCCAAAACTGGGAGAATGTATTAAATGAGCCGAATGTGCTGCAGGAGTGGCCATAACCGGATCCTGCTCTAATGTCGGAGCAGTGAGCCTATAACAATCTTCAAATGTGTCTGATCCAGGTGTGAACTGAAACCCAGTTGAACTGGGGCCAGCTGAACTAGGCCCAACTGAGCTGGGGCCAGCTGCATACATGGTATACGATAGATATGGGAATCCGGACTGCAACATCGACGGCGCGGGAAACCAGGGGGATACTGTGATCCGGGAGCATCATGTGGTGGCCACCAGTACTGCTGAGATAGGCCCGAAGGGTACCCTGGTGCATAGAACATGCCAGTAGGACGTGGAGGAAGAGGCGGTACAATCACAGGTGTGTCCGCAATAGGTGGAGTGGAGTGGTGAAGGGGTAATCCCTCGTGACGCGCATGCGGTTCCTGTGAACAACTGGAGGAGGGGCCCCGGTCTGACGCCGCACGGGTAAGGGTGCGGCATCTCCAGAATGGGTTACTCTATCTAAATCATCGCATGCGACGAGAAGTCGAACTGCCTCTTGGTAGACCTGACTCATGTCGAATGCCCCTTGTGCCTCAGGTGAACCCATGTGGACAACCGTCTCCGCTCAATCCGTCTGAACATCAATAATTATTAGTGAATATAAAATGTAAAATAATATGCAAATTACCACATGTGCATTTAACGCGGCTCTGCGGGTCGTCCAGCGACGGGTAACAGAGAAATACCACTGCATATACTCACTGATTATAGATAGGTACCCATCTCTTCGCATAGGTTGAACATCCTGCAACACCAGAGAATCTCTGTTTATCCATTGGGTAATGAAGAAACCATGTCCCTAACTCCAATCCACATTTGTCTTCCCTGTAATACTAATTGTCAGCAGTTCACTACAATTAATAGAATCCTCTGGAATTGGCTGGTCAAACCCAAACTGAAGCAGTACTCGATCCAGCTGCTGGCAGACGACAAGCTTGTAACAAATAAGAAGACAAACAGCCAACCATCTCCGAGCCATCTCAACCTCTGGTGGATGGACTATGTCTACAAGGTCATAAGGCCTCCAACGTATGTCTCTCCTGTTCATGACATTAATATAATGTCGATATCTGCGAATGTTTATATATATATAGTTTGTCGTGTATTATATACATTAAACCTGCAACAAAATTACCGCATTACCAACATATACTCCCAACACAACCAAAACAAGGAACAAAAACATAGAGACAACAATACCTATGGGCATATATCTCACGCTCTATAACATTCTAATCTTCCACCCTGGGAAGGTTAGGAGAGATGGTCTGGAATCGCATCCAAGCCCATAACTGCAACAACAAAGCACATCCACCCATCTCATGACATGCTGCACGTTTTGCCTTACACAACTCCCTGTACAAGGATGCAAGAACTGTAGAGCCCCAACTAAATGTGCCTGTGTGCTAGAAATCATCCAGAAATAACAAGAATTGAGCGGGCACAAAGCTTGAAGCGGTGTCAACAAACAACATATCTCTTAAGATGCGCAATATCAATGCACAAGTGTATCTCCAGCGTCCTACTTCCATGCCAGCGTGGACCGCATATACATCAAACTGCTCCCGTAAGTAGTGCAGGCCCAACAAATCACCGTGCAAATCCCGACCAGCAGCCGGCTCAACCCTTAACATGTCAACAATAATAGCCCAGAAATTATGCTGTCCATGACGGCCAGTAACAACATCACCATCGGTCGGCAGCCCCAACAGATGATGTACATCCTCCAGGGTGATTGTCACCTCACCCATCGTCATATGGAACGTACGTGTCTCTGGGCGCCATCGCTCGACAAGCACTGAGACAAGGTGGTGTTCGATCTGAAAAAAAATTACACAACACTAACGTATACTTACAATACAATGAAAACAACAATTTGGAAATTAACACAACACTGAATATGCTTACTTCATGATTACGCAGACACGCAACGTGATAAAAACCAGCCTACCTAAGCCACGGGTGGATCTCCTCAGGTATAGCTAGATGATCATGTGTCGCAGCATGCCTAACATTAAGTACACGATCCTGCATGGTGGGATCACCTTGGGAATTCCACACATACATAGATATATGTTTCTCCTGTAGTGTAAGGAGAGTCCGTATTGATGGACCGGGGTCAATCACTTTCAATGGAGACTTAGACGGTTGGGTCGGTGGGACATCGTCATCGTGATCCATTACTCTATACGTTAATTAAAAATGCCTAACCAAAATAAAATATTCTATACGTTAATTAAAAAACAAATTAATATCCTAATGTAATAACATTGTCATTTTTAATTAAATATACCTATCCTATATTTTATATATATATATATATATATATATGTGTGTGTGTGTGTGTGTGTGTGTGTATTATGAACTAAATGTTAATACATTAATACATTACAAAATTATAACATATACCTAATTTATAAATTATAAAATTATTATTACTAAAACACATAGGTTACTAATCTAGTTTAATATAAATATTAAGGTATGTTTAAATAAATAGGTATGTTTCAAATTTTATTTTATAATCAATATTATCATTTTAAATTTAATCAACCTTTTGGAATTTTTTATTTAATTCAATTCTTACAATAACTAGCATAATAATAATTGGTTAATATATTTATTAGAAAATTATAGTTTGTTTGTTTGTTATATGATAACTAAAGTTAATTATTTTAAATTATTTATTATTATAGACAAAAATTATATTGGTTTTTTTCCTTACAATATATTTTATTTATTTAATTAAACACAACAAATTATGTATTTCAACATAAATAAAAACCAGTCTAACATTCCTATGACTATCATGTATCCTATAAGTTAACAATTATAAACTAACACTACATATCCTCTAACCTAATGTTTTAAATCTTGCACCTAAATATTATTTATAAACTAAAACTACATAAATAATCAACATATTCAAAATATAAAATACAAAATACTTGATACAAAAAATAAAAACAGAAAAAGTAGTAAACAAAAAAAAAACAACAATATCAAAGAGTGGAGTGAGCTGAGAGAGAGTGCGTGAAAGTGACCGGGAGGGAGGGTTTTTATAGTGGGCCACGTGGTAGAATTCGCTGGAGGCCTAAGTGAATTTCTCCACGTACGACACGTGGCGAAGTCTGACAGGAGACACCTAATTCGCAACCCCCTCAGCGAAATTCACCCAGATCGCCACATGTCCTGCCCATTCTGCCCAACTAATAGGACGACACCACCTAAGCGTACCTATTTTGCTACTGACCCCTGCCAATTATACCACGTGGTAGTTAGGGAAATTGTAATGTGGGCGTGGCATTTGGGGTATTTTTTTTTCAACAGTGGCACAATGGCCATTGTTCCTTCATCTTGTTCACCAGCAGGAGGGATTTGTTGACTAGCCATTTGCCATCCATAGGGAGTCTTGACCATCTCAAGCTTGTTGAGATGTTTCTCTTTGATGAGGCTATTGCTAGAGTTTGTGTTGTCAACAACCTCATTGGTTACATCTATTTTAAAGTAGTCAATGAATCTGGTCACCAAAAAAGCATAAGGAAATGGATAATTCACCAATCTTTTGGATTTCAGCATGGTTTCCTCAAGGATGAGGATCCAATTCATCTGAATAGAATTTTTGATTCCATACACAAGTTGTATGTCATCATCTGTGGCTTGGGCATGATTAGTGGACCTTGGAGTCAAGATGTAGGGGATGATATAATGAAGAAGTCTATCTTTATGTGTCATAGGGCCAGTGCTAAGCCTCAACTTTAGCCTCATGTGAGGATCAAGAAGCATTCCTCTATAGGTATCCACCCTATTGTAACCGCCAGCTTCCTCCTCAAATTTCCTTCTCCTATAAAGGAAATGCCAGCCACTTCTTGCCAAACTTCAGCGGTGATTTCCATGGCTACCCCATTAACTTGAGACAAGATAGTCTCATCCATTGAAGCCTTGGCACTGGTGTAAAACACCTTTACAAGTTTAGGGTAAAAAGTACCCTTCATTTCAACAAATGTCTTCAAACCCTGTGCTTCAAGCAAAGCAAGGAAATGAAAACATTCTCTAGTGAACCAGGTAAGGTCAAGGTGTTTGGGAGGGCAGACAAACTTAGTAGCATTAAACTGTAGTTAAGTCATTTTGTCACGCTCAGCAGGAAACCAATGATCTAACCTAGTAACTACAGGGTTAAAGGTTTCAGCAGCTTTTCTCTTAGAAGTTTGAATTCTCTTAGATGTGGACATGGTGAAAACAGAGGTAGACACCAAATGGCAGCGTATCTAGACTCAGAAAGAAGATAGAAAAGCACAACTAGGCTTAAAAAGAGAAGAAGAGAATGATGTGATTTTCCCTTTCACCGAAAGCTGTATTTATAGATGTTTTGGGCTCTAAAGTTTGAAATTTGAAAGTATAACTGTATTTTGAATTAACCCACTATCATAAAAGCTCAGAAATTTCAAATTTTGAATTTGGTGGCAGTTGGACAGTTACAATTTTCAAAAAATTATGTTAGATTTTGTAGTAACTCCATGAATAATCGATTACGAGCTTCTGTAATCAATTAATTCATAAGCAAAATTAGTTCTGAAAGGGGCTGTAATCGATTAACACGATGTGTAATCGATTAAAGTAGTGAGATTCATTTCGGGAAGATGAAGTGTAATCGATTACAATATGTGGTAATCGATTATTCCAATGAAATGTGATTTCTTAAAAGATTTTTAAGCTTGTGTAATCAATTAATTCGAGGCGTAATTGATTATTACAGTGAACTTTGGCTTTTGAAATAATTTTGAAAGAAAAATAATCGATTATTTTGCTTCTGTAATCGTTACGTAAGTACAAAATTCATTCTAAAAAGCTTTTGAAGTCTATTTAATCGATTATCCTGAGGTGTAATCGATTATTACAGTGAATTTATCAGCATGAACAATATTTATCCAGCAGTTTCGAATTTGTATATATTTGAGATGAATGGCCAATTAATGATATGATTTCATGTAAATGTTCATATAAACAGCATGCTAACACACACTAGATTCATCTAGAATTCCTATCATGTTTCTAAGAGTGAAGAATCTATCTCTATCCAAGGGTTTTGTAAAAATATCAACTAATTGATTGTTAGTATCAACAAATTCAATTTTGATGTTACCCTTTTGGATATGATCTCTGATGAAGTAATGTCTTATTTCAATGTGCTTTGTCCTTGAGTGCATAATAGAATTTTTGGATATGTTGATTGCACTTGTGTTATCATATAGCAAGGGAATCTTCTATATCTCAACACCAAAGTCTTGAAGTTGTTGCTTCAACCAAAGACTTTGTGCACAACAGCTTCCAGCAGAAATATATTCAACTTCAGCAGTAGATAAGGCAACACATGATTGCTTCTTGCAGTGCCAAGAGATCAAAGGAGCTTCCTAACAAGTGAAATGTACCACTAGTACTCTTTCTATCCAATTGGTACCCTGCAAAGTCAGAATCATAATATCCAATTAAATTGATAGTTGTACCTTTTGGATACCACAGTCCTACTTCTGGTGTAGACTTGAGATACTTTAGGATTCTTTTGACTACTGTTAGATGAGATTTTTTTGGATTTGCTTGATATCTAGCACACAAACATACACTTAACATAATGTCAGGTCTACTTGCAGTTAAATATAGCAAAGAACCAATCATTCCTCTATATTTGGACTCATCAACACTTTTTCCTTTGTAATCTGAATCAAGATAGGTAGATGTTGCCATTGGTGTTGCAGAATCCTTGCAACTTTCCATTTCAAACTTCTTGATCATTTCCAGACAATATTTGGTTTGGCTAAGAAAAGTTCCATTCTTCAGTTGCTTGACTTGTAATCCTAGAAAGAATGTAAGCTCCCCCATCATTGACATATCAAATTCACTCTGCATTGAGACAGAAAATTCTTTGCACATAGATTGAAAGTTGAACCAAATATAATGTCATCCACATAAATTTGAACTAACAAGATATCCTTTTATTTTCTCTTGATGAACAATGTTTTATCAACCTATCCTCTTGTGAAAGATTGTTCAAGCAGAAATTTGCTTAACCTCTAATACCAAGATCTTGGTGCTTGTTTCAAACCATATAAAGTTTTTCTTAATTTGAAAACATGGTTAAGATGCTTGTAATCAGTAAATCCAGGGGGCTGGTCTACATATATTTCTTCATCTATGTAACCATTCAAAAATGCACTTTTAACATCCATTTGAAACAATTTAAAGTTCCTCAAGCAAGCATATGCAAGTCATAACCTAATAATGGCTTCTAATCTAGTAACAGTAGCATAAGTTTCTTCATATTCAATGTCTTCCTCTTGGCTGTATCCTTTAGCAACCAATCTAGCCTTGTTTCTTATTATGATGCCAGTTTCATCTAGCTTATTTCGAAAAACCCATTTTGTGCCAATAGGAATATGAGTAGATGGTCTAGCAACTAATTCTTAAACTTGGTTTCTTTTGAATTGATTCAATTCATAATGCATAGTTATTAACCAATGTTCATCCAACAGAGTTTGATCAACATTTTTTGGTTCAATTTGTGAAACAAAAGCCATAGCACAACAAAGATTTTTTAGAGAAGATCTAGTAGAAACTCCTTTAGATACTTCACCAATTATGTTGTCAAGGGAAAGATCTTTAGTAGTTCTCCAATCCTTGTGCTTTTGTAAAGGAGTTGATTGTTCCATCTCATCATTTGGTTCAACTTTTTCTTTTTCATTCAAGTCATTAAGTTGCAGAAATTCTTCATTTTGTCCTGCATCAATATAACACTCCAAATTCTCCTTAGAAGGGTTAGTCTCATCACATATAACATGGACAGATTTCTCAACACATAATGTTCTTTTAGTAAAGATCCTATAAGCTTTACTTTGTAAAGAGTAACCAACAAAGATTGCTTCATCAGCTTTAGAATCAAATTTACCAAGAGAATCTTTACCATTATTTAACATAAAACACTTGCAGCCAAAGCCTCTAAAATGAGATATGTTTGGTTTCCTTCCTTTGTATAGTTCATAAGGATTTTTCTTTAAAATAGGCCTTATGAGAATCCTATTCAAAGTATAACAAACTGTAATTACAGCATTTGCCCAAAAGTGCTTAGGCAAGTTTGTTTCATTTAGAAGTGTTCTTGCACCTTCCTCAAGTGATTTATTTTTCCTATCCACAACACTATTTTGTTGGGGTGTTCTTGGAGCTGAAAAATTGTGATTAATTCCAAACTCTTCACAAAAATTTTCAAAATGTTCATTTTGGAATTCTCCACCATGATCACTTCTAATTGAAACAATATTGCAAGCTTTTTCATTTGAATTATCTTGGCCAATTTTCTAAATGTTGTGAATGCATCACTCTTGGATCTTATGAATAAAGACCATATATATCTTGAGTAATCATCTACAATAACAAGCCCATAGAAATTACCTCCCAAGCTCATAGTTCTAGGACCAAACAAATCCATATGAAGCAACTCAAGAGGTCTAGAGGTAGAAACAACATTTTTACTTTGAAAAGAATTCTTTGTTTGTTTACCTCTTTGACAAGCTTCACATATTTTATCCTTTTCAAACTTAAGCTTAGGCAATCCTATTACTAAGTCCTTTCTTACAAGCTTGTTCATATGATGCATATTTATATGACTAGCTCTTCTATGCCATAACCAAGTTTCATCAACTTTACTTATAAGGCAGCTAGTGTTATGTATGAATGCATGATCAATGGATAAAACATAAATGTTACCCTTTCTTTTGCCAACATGGATAACTTCACCACTTTGACTGTCACAAATCAAAAAACAATTGTTATTGAAAGAAACTTTGAACCCTTTGTCACATAGTTGGCTTATGCTTATGAGATTATGTTTCAAGCCATCAACATATAAGACATTTATGATCATTGTCTTAATGTTGTCTCCTATGTTTCCTTCTCCAATTATCTTGCCTTTGTTATTATCTCCATAAGTAACAAACCCTCCTTTTAATATGACATTTGTAAGCATGGATATGTCACCTGTCATGTGCCTAGAGCAGCCACTATCAATATACCATAGTGATGATCTTGCTCTTAGATACACCTGAAAATTCAAATCAAGTAGCAAAGAAAGGTACCCAATTGGGTCCATAGGGGTTAGCTACTTTCTTTTTCTTTTGTACCCAAATACATTCTCCATTAGGTACATAATATTTTCTAGCATGACATTTAAAAGATGTATGTCCTATCTTTATGCAATAGTTATAAGTTATAGCTTTTGATGAATTCCTAAAGTAAGTATTTTGATTGATCTTTGAATCATAGAAATTCCTTTGATTCTTCTGTTTTGGTGGTACAAATATAGTTTTGCCAAATGATTTTGAACCTTGTTTGTAACCTAAACCATAAGGATCTCCAGCATATTTCTGCACACTTGTCATTTCAGCTAAGTTGCATCCTCCTTTATAAAGCTTTCTCAAAAGATCAATTAAATCACTGTTTTTAGATAGAAGTAACATGTACTTTTATCCTTAAATTCTTTTGAAATCATCAAACTCTTTTTGTAACATATTGCATTTATCTAGCTCAGAAGATGAAGATGTACATGTGCACCCATTAGCTTTGTAACTTGAAAGGAGTTTTTCTTTTTCTTCTTTCAATTTACAAAGCTCACTTTGCATTTCTACAAGTTTGGTGATGTGCCATCTTAGATCTCCTTTCAGCTTATTGTTTGACTTTGCTAGTTTTTTAGCCTCATCATGCATTTCATGGAAAGCATCAACTATATTATAATATTCAGAATTTACCTCATATTCAGCACTAGAGAATTCTTCATCTTCACTTATTATTAAAGTAAGACAAACATTAGCTTCTTCTTCATCTTCACTAGCTGATTCGGAAGTAGTTGATTCATTATCTTCCCATGCAATGTAGGCCTCTTTTGTCTTTCCTTCCTTTTTTATCATCCTCTCACCTTGTTGCTTCTTCAAGAATATTGGACATTCAAATTTGATGTATTCAGGATTTCCACATTCAAAGCAAGTAAAGTTGGTAGAGGTGTTGTTGTTGTTGTTGTTGTTGTCATTTTTCTTGTTGAACTTTGTGAACTTTTTGTTCTTGTTCCTTCTCATGAATTTGCTGAACTTTTTGATAATTAGATTCATGTTGTCACCTTCATCTTCTTCACTTGAATCTTCTTCTTTCTCAACTTTAGAGGATGCAACTTTCAAAGCTATGCTTTTATGTTTCTTCTCTGCATCTTCTGCATTGGTTAGTTGTGACATTTCAAGTTCATATTCAAGTAGCTTACCAAAAAGTGCAACCATGGACATCTTGGATAAATCTTTGGATTCCTTGATTGCTGTGACTTTTGGCTGCCAAGGTTTTGTTAGACACTTTAGTATTTTGATGTTCAATTCCTCAGCATCAAATGTTTTTCCAAGACGAAGAAGATGATTGACAATGTGTGTGAACCTTGTTTGCAGCTGAGATATGTTTTCAGTATTGTTCATCTTGAACGTCTCATATTCATGAATCAAGGTATGCTTCCTTGATCTCCTTACTTCATCTGTTGCTTCATGAGTTACTTCCAACATCTCCCACATTTCTTTTTCACTTCTGCATCTCAGTTCTAAAAAATTCATCATAAGACAAAGCAGATGTAATCATGTTTTTAGCTTTAAAATCATATTGGACACCTCTTTTTTCCGCATCTAACATCTCATCCCATTCTTTGGGAATCAATTTGTTATCAACTGTTTTCATTGGAACTAAAGGACCTTTCTCAATGGCATTCCAAGCTCCAGGATCATTGGATTGAATAAAGATTTGCATTCGATTTTTCCAAAAACTAAAATGCTCACCCTCAAACATCGATGGACGATTGAGAGAAGCTTTCTCTCTAAAGGTTATTTGATTTGTATTCATTTTCTTTGAAAAGAAAGTGATCTTGAATAACTTTCAAGAACCAGCTCTTGATACCAATTGAAAATACAATGAACACACTTCAAATAAACCAAGAGGGGGTGAATTGGTTTAGACCAGGAACTTAAAATTTTACTTAAAACAATTTGCGGAATATGTAATCATAATCGTATCACTTGAAATCTTTTAAAATCAGAACCTTTCTTTCAACCAAGATCACCCTTGGAATTCAAGTAATGCCAGAAAATAAATCTTATTGATAATTTCTTGATCACCCAAAAACAAACAATGAGAAATGAACAAACTTAGAATAAAGAACTCAACAATCTATATTGGTTCACATCACAACCTTTGAGGCTACATCCAGTGACTTCCAACCAACTCTTGGTTAGAGATTCGACTAAAACAAATATTATTCTTTACAAGCTTTTACAACAGGTCTCGCTTGTCAAACCTAGACAAAGATACAAAATCTAAACACTATAGATTTCTTAAGATCAAGAACCTGAGAACACTACTCAGTTCTATCCTCTAGAGAACCCTTCTCCAGAAACAACTTTAAAGAAACTATTTGTTTTTATAAAACAACACAAACTTTTAAACAAACAAAAGAACTAATGCAGTCTAGAGTTCAAGAAAGATATCACCTCATGATCCTTAGCAAATGAATGAGAAGAACACTAACAATCAAACAGAGTTTGAATGCATGAATGTAGAAAACAACTTTCTTGAAGACCTTTGTTTAAAACCTTGCTTAAAACTTCATCAACAATCAATTGTGAATCCTATGTTTAGATGAAGATTGTTTTTGACTCAGAACGAACTATTTCTCAGATTCTAAAGCTTTGGGAGTATTAGGTATTTCGTAGAAAATGATTTTTAGATCCTTGCAAAACAATAGACCCATAAGCTATTTATGGAAAAACAGTTTTAATAGAATGTAATCGATTAAATCGCAAGTGTAATCGATTAATTTATTAAATGTAATCGATTAATACACCATTTAATCGATTAAATTGTTGTTAAGCTTTTTGGAAAATGTTTATGAACATACTAATCGATTATTACGACAAGTGATCAATTAAAGCAGCAAAGCATAGTTTTTCAATTGGCTTATGTAATCGATTACAATCCATGGTAATCGATTAAAGCAACACATCATATTTTCTTAATATAGCCTATGTAATCGATTACAATATGCAATGCATGATTTTCATTTAACACTATGTAATCGATTACAAGAACACTGTAATCGATTAATGTGTTTTTCATGGCTTTTCCAGATTAAAAATGAAAGCATGTAATTGATTACAAAACCAGGTGATTGATTAAAACCATAAGTTTTTCATATTTGAAAAACTTCAACCATGAGAACATGAACTTTGAAAAATCATTTAAAAACTTTAGTTTATTAATCAAAGACATGTATGCATGAGGATGAGAATGCAAATGCAATGAAGGATCATAAGAAAATACACTTGAGCCACTTAGACAATTACAAAATGCCATCAAATGATTGGGCATGTAAAAAGCTAAAACTTCAAGCTAGCTGCAATCTTCTTACAACTTCCTTTAAATCCAACAACAGGGAGAGCTTGAAGAGGATCAATATGCTGAGGCTCTTAGTTTTGAATAAGTTTAAGCTTTTTACATGTAATTCAATTGAAGGCATATGTAATCTTTAGATGTCTATGAGTTTCATCTAATGATCCATTGCATTGCATAAACAACATTCATTGGCTTGCACTCATGGTTTTCATAAAAGCATATATGTTTTGTGAAAAAGCTTTAATTTTTCATGATTGCATAAAAAGCCAAGTACTCATTGCTTAACTTTTGAAAAAACTATTTCACACTGTTTTAATCGATTATCAGCTTCTGGTAATCTATTACTTAAGCTTTGATGAACACTTTAATCGATTACAGTTGTGTCGTAATCGATTACACTGCACAATCACAGAACAAGTCTTTCTGTGATAATCAATTATGATATGGTGGTAATCAATTACTTGGCACGTTCTTGAAACAAGACTTCATGTGATAATCGATTACATGGTGAATTAATCGATTACTTTGCTCATGAATCTTTTCCAGAAAGTTCAAGAACACTTTAATTGATTAAATATGTTATTAATCGATTACATAAGTGAAATTAATCGATTACATTGACGATTTAATCGATTACATCCAGTTACAACAATTTTCTATAAATAGTTGTTGGGTCTTTTGAAATAAACAGGTCATTACACAACGAGATTTAATAGATTTCAAAAGCTTTCTGAGGAGTAAAGAGATACTTTGAGCTACTGAGATTTTGCCCCACAAATTCTAAATCTTCATGTTACTTTGAAAGATTTCTTCTTGGGCAAGATACTAAAGAAGTTCTTGGAGATATTGCTTTGAAATTTATTTTCATTCAACCTGGATCAAGATTGGTAAATCATATGCATTCATATTCATTGGATTATAATATTGTCTCTTTCCATTAAAATTTGTTTGTAATTCGTTTTAGAATTTCAGTTTGTTTGTACCTATTACAATAGATTTCTTAAGGCTTGTCTAGAGTGGGTTTCTCTAGAGGCAAGAGTAGAGAGGAGATTCTCTATGTCTTGATCACTAGGAGTCTAAGGGAGTTAAATTTCTGATCTTAATCTAGGTTTGATTAAGGGTGATTGTTGTAAGCTTGTAAGAAAAGAATATTATAAATAGTGGAACTCTAACTATTTTTTTTAGAAGAAACTGGAAGTAACTTCTCAAAGGTGAGAAGTGAACCATTATATTTCTTGTGTTGAATACTTTCTCTTTATATATTCTTACTATCATTGATTGTCATTCATTTGGATAATCTTTTCAGAATCAACAGAATATATTTTCAACTATTCCTTTCTTTAAAGTTTGGTATTTGATTGACTGAAAGTTTTTCAAAGGTTGTTTGTGATATGATCCTTAATACTTTTATTGTTTTAAACATTTTAAAAGACCAAGTTTAAACCAGTTCACTCCTTATTGGCTATTATGTGTATTCATACTATTTTTCAATTGGTATCAAGAGCATGTTCTTGAGTGGTATTCATGATTGCTACCTTTTTTTTAAAAAAATGAATACCACACAAATTACCTTTAAAGAGTGTGCCTCCCTCAATCATCCTCCGATGTTTGAAGGAGAGCATTTCAGTTTTTGGAAAAATAGAATGCAAATATTCATTCAATCAAATGACCCTGGTGCATGGAACATTATAGAAAAAAAAGTCCTTTGATTCCAATAAAAACTGTTGATAATGAAATGATTCCCAAAGAATGAGATGGAATGACAGATGCAGAAAAGAGAGTAGTTCAATATGATTTCATAGCAAAGAATATGATAACTTCTGCATTATCATCTAATGAGTTTTTCAGTACTGTTAGGTTTAAGAGTGCGAAGGAAATGTTGTAAATTACTCATGAAGGTACAGATGAAGTTAGAAGATCAAGGAAGTATGCCTTGATTCATGAGTATGATGTGTAACACACCAAAATTTTGGAATCACAGTCAATTACTAGGATAAAATGTTAATTAGAGGCAATACGGAAGGATCTAGGGAAAATGACGAAAATACCCCTGGATATTTTATAAATGACTAAATTACCCCTAGGTAGTTTAGCAAGACATTTTAAGAAAATCTTATAAAGACCCTTGGATGTTCTAGAAGTGATCAAGAATACCCTTAGGGTGACAATTATAGAGATATCTTGAACATTTTGGAAATGACGATTATACCCCTAGTGTGAGTGGTGAAATTACCAAAATACCCTTATGTAAAAAATGACCAAGATGACTTCAGAAATTTGTGGGAACCTGAGTATAGGATAAAATACTTTTAGATAACAAACTATCAGCAAGGTTGAAGGTAGAGAACCCTAAAATAGAATTTCTACGAATTTTGAAAGATATGTTGGAAAAAGACTTAATCTAGATTAACTCGGACATCAGAAAATTATAAGAAAAGGATGGACATAA
>PYAF01003392.1:40042-51972 GCA_007407185.1 Glycine tomentella | reverse complement strand
GGCTTGTGATGGATGAGCCTGATGAACCTTAGAGTAGTTGACTCGGGTTGAGGGAAAGGACTGTGGTTCCTTCCCAGAGGCAGTGGATGACTGCTTGATGAGCTTAGGCATGATTGTATGATTGAATGGTCTGTGATGTGTGCTTGTATGCCTTGGTAGGGCTTGACACAGTGGGTGTCAGAGGAGCAGACCATCAGTGGAGGCTAGAGCTAAGAGGCACGGCTAGCCAGGTAAGCTCATCGTTCTGGGGATTAGCCTTTTCTCTTGTTTACCACCCAAGTGGGTGACGAATGCATGTCTTGCTTAATTATATATATATATATATATATATATATATATTATGCATGCTCTGGAATGAAAGGCCAAAGTGGCCTGTTTGATTAATTATATGTGTTGGAAGCCGGAAGGGCTTTAAGAACGGTACTTAGAGTTGAACTCAGACCGTTCTAGAAAGATGAACCCTCGGATAGACACTGAAACAGTGTGAGGGTTATGAGACACCTGATATGGCAGGTGTGAGGCTATGGGCCTTTTGAGAGAATGTAGATCATGAGATGGTCTGTGATGGAACCTAGAGGATACTGGATGAGTATCAGGCTAGTTGAGGTTCCCTAGCCAGAGGTAGAGTTTGAGGACTCCCTAGAATAGCTGAGATTCCTTGGGAGGTGCCACTGCTCTCCACCTAAGTCCTAAGGACAGATGGAACTGTGTGAATGTTCCTCCTTAGGCAAAGATGTTGGAAGTCCTGAGTGATTATACTCAGGCCAGTGTGTGTGAAAGTCCTGGAGGTGATTGCCCTATATGGATTGTTCTTGCCCAGGCATGTGTTATGAAAGTCCTGGAGGGTTTTACCAGGCCAGATGATAGGCAGATATGTTGTATCTCTAAGAGAGGGCTTCCTGAGGAGGGACTAGAGCCTAGGGCCTCTTAGATGAGCCATATCTATATTCTCAAAGTCCTGAGTGGAGGGATCTCCTCAGGCAATGTTTGTGTGGTTAGAGGCGGTGCCTCTCTAGTATGGAAAGTGTCTAGTGAGAGACACTATGATAGGTACCTCTGTGAGATGTCTGTGAGACAGGCTATGAGAGCCAAGATGAGATACTGATGCCATGATGATGGCTTTGATCTCTGTGAGATGGCTGAGAGAGCCAGGATGAGGTGGAATACCTCTGATGCTGAGAGCATCCAGTTATGGACCCAGATGGCTGGGATGTGTGAAAGCTAGGATATTGTCCTAGTCTTTGTATGTGTGAGCTAGGAGGATTTCCTCAGCTCTGTTTATATGTTGTGTTTATGCTTGGTGGTGAACCAGGGATAGGGAGGATTCCCAGAACCCTGAGCTTACTGAGACGTTTGTCTTACCCTGTGTCGGGTTTGTGGTTTTCAGGTGCTTCTTGAGGAGAGGAGCTACCTCAGGGCAGGAGGCCCTAGTGACCTGATAGGCTGGATGGGAGGCTGCAGTAGAAGACCAGAGCAGAACTTCAAGTGTTGAAGCTGGTCTTATATCTATGTGTAGTTGTAGGGTATGTGTATACCCATTTCCTGTACACATTATAATGTATGACCCAGCTGTGGTCTTGTTTTTGAGCATGTATATGTACAAATGATGAGGATGTATATAATGTATGTTTCCTCCTGATCGTCTCTGTATGATTATGTTGTGTATCTGCCTATAGTGTTGTTATGTTTTATGTTCTTTTTATATATGGTTTTTATATTCGGAACTGTGTGAATGTGATCAAGATAAATGATTCTATCGCTTCCGCACCGCGCGTAGTTAACGCTGATAGCGCGTTATGGATATCATTGATGATAACATACCGGAGATGTCCGGGGTGTTACACCAATGCTCTTTACTAGGATTACTAGTGAAATGACTCAACATGCCAACTGCAAAGGCTATGTCAGGTCTAGTGCAACTCATAGCATACATGAGACTACCTATCAGTTTTGAGTACTTTAACTGATCCACATTGGTCCCTTCATTTGGACTCAATATTTTGTTATATTCATATGGTGTCTCACTTGGTTTACACTCACTGTATCCCCGGGTAGAAAGTAGCTGCTCAATATAATGAGTTTGGCTAAGAAGGATAACTTGCCTTTCAAAGCTTGCTTTCATACCAATAATGGTATTAGCTATACCAAGATCTTTCAAGTCAAATTCTTTAGCTAAAGTGGTTTTCACATCAGTCACTATAGAATGATTGGAACCAAGAATTAACATGTTATCAACATACAAGCATATGATGACTATCTTGTTTGACATGAAACGATAGTAAAGACATTTATCTGAATAACTGGACTGAAAGTGTAACGCCTTGTATGCATCGGGTTGATTAACATTCAACGATGCTCATTAAGTGCAACAAATAATTAAATTTATTTATTTCGGAAGCAACTAACAAAATGATGTTATCCTATGTCATTAACAATACCGACTATGCATAATTAACGGTAAACATACGACTCATACATTAAAATGTCTCAAGATATACTACAATGTACATTATTTGTGTATCTTCCCCCTCAGGGTACAAAACATATATATGTGTAAGTACATGCATACAAAACCATGAGCCAACATGCTAATTAACTAAGCGTCTAAGGTTCCAACAGATCCCGGCCCCTACTCGGGTCTCTTAGCCCAGGATGCACCATTCGGTCTCTGCTCGTCACCTACAAAATAAAATCCCCAACCGGAGTGTGATACAATGTCAATAAACTCAGGGTTCTTAGAGGTCTCTCCTTTCATTGGTTCACTTCCCACGACACATAGCATCAAAATAGGCATCTCATACAATACATCACATGTATGTCACAACACAGGTGCCATTCGTTGGGCGCTACCAACATCAGGAATGCAACATAATTATAGCATATATATATATATATATATGTCACAGAGAAAGATCATCCACTTAAGGGCACAATCTCTTAGGTTTCTTTATCCATTAACCACAAAGAGTTGTTCCACATCTGGCTCCAAGGGAAGTCCATACTTAGTCTATTCTACTGGCTAGAGAATCTCATCAATCATACAACATATCATCA
Source organism: Glycine tomentella (assembly GCA_007407185.1). NCBI lineage: Eukaryota > Viridiplantae > Streptophyta > Magnoliopsida > Fabales > Fabaceae > Glycine > Glycine tomentella. The sequence continues at coordinate 48,918 of PYAF01003392.1, read as the reverse complement.
CAGTGTGCATCATATACATGTTCTTAGTAAAGGCAGTAACACACAATTTCAATACCACATGCATCAGGACATACAATAACCATCACTCCCTTGGAGTATGGTGGAACACAGTCAAGGGAAAAACTCCCAAGAACAGAGAGCTTACCTACTCTGAATGCTACACCAGTTCTCTTGTCCTCGTGGTCACAACCACCAATGTCCTCCGTATCATGCTCTACCTAAAGACATGCAAGCAATCAATAACGGTCATCAATCGTTGCATGCAAGCGATCCATAACGGTTATCACCCGTTGTATGAAAAGAAACATTATTCTTTTCCAAAGGACGCAAGCCTAATACCAGTTCTAACTCAGATGGGTCACTATTTATCTCAAAAACAATTTCTGAAAAATAATCGGCAAGACCAGTGTTTCTTACATCTAAAATGTCCAGGAAAGCTAGGGACGACTTTTCCAAGCTTGAACATGCTAAAACCTTCTTTCCCTTCAAGACGAAACTTGGTGGGGGCTCTTAGAGAAACAATCTCTTCGTCTGGTGGTTTTTAGAATGAACTGAGGTTGGAATCTAGCTATTGGATTGTTCCTTTTAACTTTCAAGTTTCATGCAAAGGGTTTTGGTCAAGGGTAAGTGGTTATGAAGTTTTTCTTGCTAGGAAATGGCGAACATGGAGAAAGGAAGAAGATGATGGTGTTTCTGCGTAGAAACGTTGAGGAATGGGTTATATATATAAGTGACTCTAGTGCGTGTATTACATGCCATTGATGCCACTCTGGGTTCAGATTAATCCACTAAGTCTACTTTGTCTAGCTCGGTATGCATAACCCGGGCAACCTTGTGCAGGTTCATGATATAGGTATAAAGCTCAAGGTCTGCCCTTATCCGGGTTCCTACCCCAGCACCTTACTAAACTAAGGTTTGCCCCTCATGTGGGTTCATACCTCGACACCTTACTAAACTCAAAGTCAACCCTTATTCGGGTTCATGCCTTGGCACCTTACTAAACTCAAGGTCAACCTTCATTGCAACTACCTCCTAAGCACATTTTTCCCAAGGCACCACCCCGGACACACGAATCCGGGTTCCTCGTCAACACTACTTAAGAAGTGATAAGCGATGTCGTATTGCTTCAAAACAATTAAACTACACTAATTTTGTAGCACAGGATTAACTAGATCAACTCAGAGACACAATCAATATGGTTCCAACTTCAACTCACTAATAAACAATAGGGGGGTTTTGTCAAATAGTTTGCATGCGATAAGTAACAGTTGCAGAAAATGTATAAACTAATGCGAATTGATAAGAGGTAATGTAAAATAGATTAAAGAGCACCAATCGAATTCACCAAACCAAACAATGATAATTATCATAGTTCTCAGATAATGATTCTGTTATGAAAGTTCATTCAATTTCAGTAGAAGCAGTTCAATCGATGTAACTCCTAAATTAATTGAAATAACAAACCTAATTGAAATATCATCCAACTAATCTGTGATTAAAATTCAAAATTAGGAAATGAATTCATAACCTAATCTGCTTTCAATCCTAAACACATTCATAATCATGAAAACTAAATAGAGGATTGAAGAAGAAAGTGAACATTCACACAGAATTTGAAATACCAAACCAGAACTCAAATTCTCCTTGTTTGGGCTGGATCCTTGGATTGATTATTTGTTTAGCCTCCCATGATCATCATCAATGAAAGCCCCACAAAATTGGTGCACAAAAATGGAAGAATAGAAAACGAAAATGAAGAACAGTGAAGAACAATGAAGAACAGTTGAGAGAAAATAAGAGAAAGGGTTTTAATTCTGAAAACTTAAAAAGGAAAATGTAAATTCTGTTTTTGCTAAAATGTAGTGTAATGTTAACTAACTAATTTCACTAGCATATAGTGACTAAGTTAGAAGGAAAGAATGGACCATGAATAGACCCATCTATTCTAATTAATTATGCTATTTACACCAATAAAAATCCAACTCCCAACCCAAAATTCAAGTGCAGTGATTCTAACTTCAAAGCCTAAAATGACCCTCCAAATTACAGAAATTAGCCTCGGCTTATCTTTGACAAACTTGTAGATCTTTTCCTTATCTTTCTAAGAACTAGTCATATGCTCCATTCAGAGTTTTGTAGAGCTCTGCAGGTCCTGTACAAGGAAGATAGGTCAAGTGAACACAAAATCCAAAAATAAGCAACAATTAGTAATTAAGCTCACTTGCTTACCTAAGACAAAAACTGAATTAGAATGAGAAAATAAAAGTCTAAGAGAAGTCAAATAAGCTAAGAAAAATAGAAAAAATATTTAACTAAAAACGCTCAATCAAAATACCCCACACTTAAGAATTTGCACTCTTGGGCAAAACTAAAAGAATGAATAAAGTAAAGTAAACCAAAAATTAAAATAAAGGTATGAACAAGGCACACACATTTTTCAATGGATTATAACAATGCAGAAAAGTGAGAAAGATGAAAGATGGAAGAATGATATTAAGGTAAAATGAAAACATGATCACAAAGTGCAAAGTGAAAAAATAGTCAAGTTAAAATTAAGAATGCACCATGGTGATAGAAATCTCTCAAAGGACAACACTCAACCTCACATAATGTGTATGGCTTTATGTTTACACTCAAACATCACATATAACTAGCACATCCAAATATTGACAAGATTATAATTCATTCAACTTGAAATACACATGCATCAAAACATCAAAAGGACTTTATTGATTCGTAATGAATGGCTTAGGTAAAGGTTGAATAAGAAAAGGATATTCAGGCTAAAACTAAGAGAAAAAAGGGACAATGGGGAGTAGGCCAACAAGTAAAAAGAGAGGTAGAAACAAAGAAACAAAACTAAAAAGAATTTACAAGGATGAAAATGAACCGCAACAACTTTTTTTGCATTTTTTTTCTTTTTCTTTGCTTGAACTTCTTTTTCTTTGCTTATACACAATTTTTCTTTTTCTTTGAACTTTTGCTATTTAAACTCTTTCTTTTCTCTTTTTTTTTTTCATTTTTTTCTTCTCTTCCAAATCAAAACAAAATAAAAATACCCCACACTTGCTTGAAACTCACTTCCAAAACAATTCCAAAGCCCTTTTTCTCCCTAAAGCTAGGATAACATGGTTTTCCATTTTTTTTAGTTTGCAATGAGCTATATGTAACGCCTCCTTTTACTCTCTCATGCTTGATTGATTTTAGGAGAAAACTCGTGTCCGCTTTTTATTAAAATCACATTGATTATAAATTTTACGAAAATTCTTTTCGCTTTGCTTGTAACTTTTACTAATCGTCTATATCATAAACGATCTCTCTCTTTCTCTTCACGGTTTAATTATAGTAATAAAGTACAGTCCATCAATACAGTTTAGAATATAAACAGTCCATATTACATGTCTATTAATGAACAGTCCAAATACATATCATAAGTCACACAAAATAAAAATTACAACATCTTTATCACATCTTCCATTCAAATCCATGCACATCTTCATCCAAGCTCAGCTACTACTGTTCATCTGCTCGCCCAAATAAATTGGGGTCATCACAGGTGTCAACCACAGACACAAAATAGGGTAAGCATATGATAAACTTAGTTAGAATAAAACATATGTAGACACAGATGGATAAAACCTTAATTAGAAAAGGACCACATAACTTATACAGTACACAGAACAACATACACAGATCCATCATGAGATGTATGAGATGTATGAGATGCGTGCTCATCTTTTTATATGATGCATGACTGAGATCTCAGGTTATTAAATCATCATCAGTGGCCACAGTCAAGATAGCCCCATCCCAGTGGCACAAACTTATCCAACCAGTCGGGGTAGCCTAGTGGCGTGTAGGATAGTCACCTCCACCTATGTGATCATCATGGTGGTGTGGTCCTCACTGTCTCAACTACCCCCAAGTTCATTCAATGCGTGGACTCAGTTTAGCTATCTGACAAACAACTCCACGGATTAGCCCCCGCCAGGAATAACTCCACGGATTAACCCCCGCCAGGCATATGCGTATGAAATGATTCATTTTATCAAGTCTTTAAACATCTTTACAACTCATGGCATATGTTTTTTAGAACAACACATAAAGATTATTTCCACCATCACATAAAACTTTACACCACAATCTCAGCATACAACCATAATTCACCACAACTCTTGGAATCCATAAATAATCACCATACAACACGAGGATTCCAATTATTCCATTATCAGCATAACACAATTCTTAATTTGTTTCTCAACATCAAAATCTAATTTATTTCTCAACATCAAAATCATAAACCACCAAGCAACATGTTAATTTTATTAAAGTATATCGAATTACTCAACAACACAGACACTTTGTATATTGCAACTTCATAACACATGCACCCTTTTTAACAATAATATAAAGCTTCATAAAACCATGCCACATGGATTCATCACATAACCGCTTTTATTTCTTTAGAACATTTCATCAAACACATGGTGTGTTTTTTTTTTTTTATATAGAAAACACTCAACAGCACATGAAAGATCACATAACTTTTGCTTAAATCATTTAATCATGCAAATATAATTCCAATCCAACAATAAAGATTCAAGCCAAAAACACTTAAACATCTTCCATTCATTGTGACAATATATCAAATACATGGTGTGCAATATAGAATACTTTTAAAAGAAAGCTATATAAACATTGATCTTCATAAAGTTCAACATAAGCACATTCTCATCCAAGTTCTAGTGTCAAACTAAATATATATATATATTTATATATATATATATATATATCATTAGAGCAACATAGGAGAATTTCAGCCAATATTAAATTTATAGTAAAATTATTCCATTAAATAACCATAATTCTAAACAACTATTTTATTCAAGATAATCATACTACCACTAATTTTCGGTTACTTCTTACTCTTCTTTATTAAATTTAGTTCAAGTTATCCATCCAACAATTAGTTATTTAATTTAGAATCAAGTTACTTAGTCAAATATTCATTCAAGCTCTTTGAGACATTTCATCAAACACCTAGTCTACAAGACTTCATGAAATAAAGCAAGGATTATTATTCAACTAAGCCTATCATAAACTCCCCATACCTTGTTTACTTCTCAAAAATTAGACAACCTTGCTCCCTTGAATCCCTAGCTTTCACGTGGAATTTACAAGATAGATGGTCTTGGTTCTTCTTCTTGGTTAAAGATATAATTTAAGAATGATAGAAAAGGTTGAAGTGAGAAGAGGATAAGGTACAAAAGGAAGTAATGGCACAACCACCCCTTGATTTGTTTTGAAAATGTTTTGAACTTGCTTTGGAAAGGACAAAATGATCTAAGGCTAGGTGATTTGCACGGCCACTCTTGTTTTGGTTTTGAAAGTGCTTTTATAATACTTTGAAAAGGAGAAGGCCTAAGCTAAGGTGATGTGCACAGTCCTTACCTTCATATAAAGGGGTTATCTTGTGCTTTGTTAACAAAAATTTCCAAATATCTCTTTTACTTTCCAAGTGCTTTTCCTTTATTGGCTATTGCTTTTCTAGCTTCCATGTCTATTGTTTCTTGATTATTCTACCACCTACTTGCTTTCTTCATTCATCTTCACGTGCCATTTTGATTTAGGTAGACAATTTTATTTGAATTTTGGTTCATACGGTGGTGCTTGACTTGTGATGAGTTTTTGCCTTAAAATATCTTTCCATTTGCTTGATTATCATTGGCTATTGTATTCTTAGCTTCCAAGTGTCTAGTTTTCTTGAGACTTCCTTGTCTCTTGCCCCCATTTGTACGTGTACTTCCTCTTAATTCCCACTAAATTTCTGGTCCAAGTCCATTGTTGGTGCAATTATCTTCCTTAGTCATAATAGCTTGCTTTCCACTTGCTTTCTTTTAATTGGCCAATGAATTTTATCCATCCAAATGGCCATGTTTCTTGATTTTTCTTAACAATTCTCCACTCTTCTTGATTGTGCACGTGGAGTAGCTAAGCTTTGGGAAAAATCTTCATTTCCTTCTTGTAATTTTGTAGAATAATCTTGCCAAGGAAGATTTTTATGTTTTCCTTCCATTTTAAGTTTATCCCAAAATCCGTTTTATTAAAATAGTCATTCTGAATTCGTTAACCGTTGGATCTTCTTAAAGTTTTACAGGTATACTCCTATCTTACATATCTAACTTTTGACCATTGGGATTTTTGAAATAATATTTAGAATCTTTTCCGTTCCCAAAGGAGTCAAGGAGGAAGTTTTCTTAAAAAAATCTTCCTAATGTTATCAATGCTTGCTTTCCATTTGTTTTGATTTCATTGGCTATTGTTTCTCCATCTTCCAAGTGTCCCATTTCCAAATTCTTCTTCATATTGTACGTAGGATTGCTAGCTTGAAGAGTAATCTTCACAATTTTTTTTTTCCATTTTACACATTGAATAGCCTAGGTTTAGTGGATTTTATGCTTTTGTTACAAAGTGGTTTTATCTTGCTTCTTACTGGTCCATTTTGCCTTGAGTTATTAAAATTACTAAACTAATTTGTTTAAGAAACCTATTCCTCTCATAATCAGGAGAAAATTCCATAGATTGTATCTATTATTTCCCTGAGGTTTCCTGATACCTGAGGTAGTTTAGATTAAGCTCTTTTCAAAATACTTTCTAAAATTCCTAGAAATTCTAGTTTAGGGTTTTCTGCCATCAACCTTGCTGATAATTTGTTATCTAAAAGCATTTTATCCAATACTGAGGTTCCCACAAATTTCTCAAGTCATCTTGGTAATTTTTTACCTAAGGGTATTTTGGTAATTTCATCATTCACCACAGGGGTATAATAGTCATTTTAAAAAATGTTCAGGATACCTCTGTAATTGTCACCCTAGGAGTATTCTTGGTCATTTCCAAAACATCTAAGGATATTTATGACATTTCCTCCTTAAATGTCTTACTGGACTACCTAGGGTAATTTGGTCATTAACAAAATATCCAGGGGTATTTTGGTCATTTATCGCCTCAGGGACCTATCTGTCATTTCTGAAATTGTCCAAGGACATGTTGGTAATTATCCTTCCAAGGGTATTTTTGTAATTTTTATTATTTTATAGGCATATTGCTAATTGATTAAATGTTACATAAATCACACATTTAATACACATGGAAATATTGGGGTGTTACACTATACAAGAAAGAAAAGGCTAAAGGCTCAAAAAGGGTACCAATGGATATCAATACAAGGATAGGTTTATTTGGCTAGTGGCTAAAAGAAAGAAGGCCTAAAGCATCTCAATTAAAGCATGTGTAACAAGAAATGTCAAAAGAGGCAAGACAAAACATAGAGTAATCTAGCACAAGGATGAAATCACACATGAAAGAATATATCCACAAAGGCTCAAAAACTTACAAGGCATAATTCTATCACACATGATCCATCTTAAATTCTATTTCTCAAGCCTACTTATCACTTCAACAATTGCAACCATGATTCATATCAAGCATGAAACCTCTCAATCCAACCAAAATTTTTACATTTCTCACAATTTATACAAGTTAGAACTCTTATGAAAAACATGAAAAAAGTGCCTAAATTCTACATATTGTTTTTTATTTTCTGAATGTAAAAACAAAATAACAACAAAAGGAAACAATTATTGCAAAGCAATAACAGAAACAACAACAAAACAGACAATAAATAGAAACAACAAAAATAGACAGAAAATAGAAAATAACCGGAAATAACAAAAATAGATAGAAAATAGAAATACAAACAGAAACAGACTGAAAAACTAAAACAGACAAATAAAACATAGACAGACAAATAGAAAACAGACACAAATAAACAAAAAATAGAACCAGATAAATGTAAATAGAAAATAGAACACAGACAAATAAAATAGAAAATAGATAGAAACAAGTAAACAGACAGAAAACTAAAACATAGAAAAGAATGTAAAAACAAAGATAGAAAACTTATAGAAACAGAAAACAGAAAATAGAAAATAACCAAAAAACAAATTTTGTAATCCTTCACCCCACACTTGAAATGCACATTGTCCTCAATGTAAGCATGCAAAGAAATGCAAACAAAGAGACAACAAATAAAAGAACGGAAAAAGAAACTCCCCAAATGTCATTCAAGACACATCATCGCACAAAATTGGCAAGACTAAAGAGATGTTCGCCACAAGCTCCTCCTCCACTTGAGGGCTCTCATGAAAAACTTTGAGTTGGTAACCATGGACCTTGAAGATTTTGCCAATAACTTCATTTTTAATCTAAATTGCACCATGGGGAAAAACATTAGTAATAACAAAAGGTCCATCCCATCTAGATAGAAGTTTACCGGAAATAAGCTTAAGGCGAGAGTTAAACAAGAACACTTTTTGGCCATTATGGAACTTGAAAAACAAATGAAAACTTCAAACAACCAAGAGGGGGGGTGAATTGATTGTTTGCTTAACCAATTAAAATTTTATATCAGAGTTACCACAAGATCTTTATCATAATTAAAACAATTTTCAAAAACAAAAATCAGTTTTCAATCAACTTCCCTTTCCAAGAACACTTGAAAACAGTGTACCTCAAACTAAGCAATGAATATGATTCACAAACAAAGCAATAAGAAAATAATCTGAGAGAATTAAGAGAACACACAGATTTTTATACTGGTTCACCTCAAACACTATGAGCTACATCCAGTTCTTCCACTCAACACTAGAGAGGAGTTCTACTATTGTAAAATATTCTTACAAGCAATTATACAAGTCTCTCTTTATCAACCCTAGACAAAGTTCAGAAATCTAAAACACTATTAGATTCTTAGAGACAAACCCTTCACACTGAGAACCCTACTCAGGTGAATCCTAGAGAAACCCTATCTCCAAGCT
>PYAF01003392.1:15893-26578 GCA_007407185.1 Glycine tomentella | reverse complement strand
TCCAGAGCCAAACTCAAACTTCATCACAATTTCAGTTTCAATATGCCATATGGCTCATAACAACCTCCTGATTACATTTCCCTAAAGAACCTAAGTCTAATTCCAACCCTATCAATATTTGGTTACTATTCATCCAATCTCCCAATTCATAATTAAACGGTTAAAACATGAGTTTCTTACCTCAGATCAATAGAGGAAAACTGGAGAAGTCTTTCTCCTCGCTCTGGTATCCTGGAACCAGCTTCTTTTCCTTCCCAAACTTACTCTCTGAGGAAACTCAAGGAAATGGAGGTTTTCTCACAATTTTCACACCTAAGGCTGGATTTTGGCTTCTATGTGATTCAAATCAAGTTTAGAAGTGATTAGGAGGTGTTTTATGGCTTTATGATGAAGATATGAAGCTTCTAAGGTGCTCTAATGGTTGCCTGGGGTTAAGGAGGAAGAGAAACAGTAGTTTCTCCAGAAAATTCGCGAAATCCCTTTATATAGGAGGCCTGACCGACATTGCCACGCTCTTGGCGCCACTTTGGCGCTCCAAGCGCCACTTTCCAGTGCCTCTGGCGCCCTTGGCACCACTTTGGCGCTCTTGGTGCTACATTCCAGTGCCTCTGGCGCCCTTGGCGCCACTTTGGCGCCACCTTTCAGTGCATCTGGCGCCTTTGGCGCCACTTTGGCGCTCCCGGTGCCAGTTCCCAGCATCTGTGGCGCTCCTGGCGCCACTCTGGCGCTCTTGGCGCCAACTTTCAGCACCTGCGGCGCCAGACTCCGTCGCGAAAATCCGTCGCTAAATCCGTCGCTAATCCGTTCGCTAATTCCGTCACTAAGGCTTTTGCGACAGAATTTTATAAATTTAAATTTTTATTTCTTTTACTCCTTTTTATACAAAACCTAGGTTATTATAGCAACCCTCTTGTTGGCTAAGTGAATGATAACACCAGTGGGTTTCAAATCACCAAGATGTAATGATTTGTAAACCGATGTGGACATGACATTAATGGAAGCTCCGAGATCACATCTTCACTTGCTCATTTCCCTTCAACTTCCTCTTGTGGGTGGGCAAATCCTTCAAGAACTTTGCATATTTTGGAAAATCTATTTGATGACATCCAAGAGGGGAATGTTGACTTCCACCCTCCTAAAAGTCTCAAGCAGATCAGAATCCAGCTCAACCACTTTCTTTGCAGAAATGGATCTAGAAGGAAAAGGTAAGGGAATATGTTTTGGTGCATAATCTGTTTTGGCACCATCATCAATTTTTTACCAACACTAGCATCAATTTTAGCACCAGCATCTGGAAGCTCCGTGCCACTCATCAAGGTGATAGCACTCACATTCTTTGGATTAATAACTGGTTGTGCTGGAATGTTACCAGAACCTTGCTGTTGCATCTGGTTGACAGTTGTAGCTAACTGTTCAATCTGAGTCTACGGGTCTTGGATGGTGGCATTGACATTTTGTTGAAATTGGATGTGGTTGGTTGCCATTTGCTTCATCAAATCCTCCAAGGAAGTTCCAGAACTGGTCTGCACAAGTTGTGAAGGTGTAGGTGCAAGTTGCTAGAATTATGGTTGTTGTCTGAACGTAGGAGGTTGGTATTTGCTGGAGGAAGGTTGATATGGCTGCTGTTGTTGAGGTCTGAATGGTTGCTAGTTTTGTGGACCACTACCATACCTCAAATTCGAATGATCTCTCCATCTAGGATTATAAGTGTTGGAGTAAGGATTATAGTGTTATTGAGGTCTGAATGACTGTCCAGGTTGTATGGTAGAAACTATAGCAGCTTGTTCTGTTTATTGGAGAGTGGGACAGGAATTTGTTGGATGATCAGGTGCACAACAGATACCACACAGCCTTGGTTGATTGGCAGCCATCACATTCTGCTGTTGACCAATAGCAAGCTGTCTCACAAGGGATGTCAACTTTGTCAATTTATTCTCTAACCTCTAGTTATCAGCAACCATGGAAATAGAAACTTCATTTGCAGCACCCTTGCTTGTTGCAGCACCTCTAGTGCCAAATTGTTGATAATTGGCTACCATGTTCGAAATCAACTACCTTGCAGCATGAGGAGTCTTGTCCATCAAAGCGCCTCCACTGGCTGCATCTATCATACTCCTGTCCATCAACATCAAGCCTTCATAAATGTACTGGATCAATAATTGCTCACTGATTTGATGGTGAGGACATGTAGCACACAACTTGTTGAATCTCTCCCAGTACTCATACAAAGTCTCTCCAGGCAGCTTCCTTATGCCACAAATTTCTTTTCGGATAGATGTTGTTCTGGAGGCAGGGAATAATTTCTCCAATAATCTTCTCTTCATGTCTGTCCAAGTGTTGATAGGATCTGGTTGAGGCCAGATTTCAGCTCATAACTGACCTTAGTCTCAGGGTATTGAATACACCAAGGTTGGTAAACAACATCATGTGTAGCTAACTCTTTAAGAGTTAGATTGTTATCAGCCATGATATCAAGATTTGTAGAAATAAAAGGATCAGAAGTAAATTCAGAATCAAAGTCAGAAGACACTACACTACTGTCTAAAACTACACTATCAAAGTCATCTAACCTAAGGTTATGTCTATTTAATCTGTGAAATGTCCTATCTATCTCAAGGTCATATGAATGTAAGTCACTTGATGAGGACCTAGTCATACACAGTCCAGCTCATAAGGAATAATAAACAGAAACAGCACAGAAATATCAAACAGCTATGCTTCCAGGACACTACTAACTATATATGCTGAAATGAAATAGAAATTGGAAAACTGCCCTAAAAATTTTTGAAAAAATCTAAAAAAATAACAGTGAATGTCTAAAAATCATGATTGATTTTTTAAATTTTTTTTGGTGATTTTTAAAAATTATGAAATTAGAAAATCGCCCAAAAAATGGCCTAAACAATGAAATTTGGCGATTTGGACCCCTGGTGAACGTGTTACTCCATAATAGATTCAACTTGATGTATGAATTTTCTGCACCTTCTGGTAAAATTTCAGCCAATTCTGAGATAGTTTGCTGTGAAATTACCAGAATGCCCCTGCGACAATTGTAAAAACTTGTCCAAAACTCCTACTTAAAGTTCGAATTTGACAATTTGAACCCACACCCAATCCCTAAAGGGGTTGCTTTTGTTTAAAATGAGGAATAAACCTTGGAAAACAAATCACAAATCAAACTGCACAAGCTGGAAAAATTTTGGGACAGCAAAATGACACTACAAAAACAACTACACTACACTACTTTCTCCTTACTACTACTCTGTTTTTTGACAGCAAACATAAACTACATCATTCATACTTCGTAATGCACAGCAGCAATAATGCAAATATGTGACAAAGTGCAATTGTGCAATAGAATGTCAATATGCAGTGAATGTATGCAAATATATATATATATATATATATATATATTATAACTACTACTATGAAGTAATTACAGCAAATTAAAGCTAGCAAACAATGAACTGTGTCCGCAGCAACGGCGCCAGTTTGATATTACATTGTCGACACGCACCAAAATAATTTAACTACGTTAATTCTGTAGCACAGGATTAACCTAGGTCGACTCAGAGACAATCAATATGGTTCTAGCTTCAATTTACTAACAACAGTGAAAGGGGAATTTTATCGAACAATTTGTGTGCGTAAGTAAAACTTGCAAAAATGTAAACGAAAATTAAAGAGCAACACAGAAACTAACAGAATTCAAAAGAAGTGATGTAAAACAGAATTAAAGCATCAATCCAATTCACCTCACCAAGCAATTCGAATCATCATTGTTCTCATAAATTTATCCTATTATGAAAGTTCATTCAATCTCATTAGAAGCAACTCAATCGACTTAACCCCTAAATTGATTGAAGCCACAACCCTAACTGAAATATCATCCAATTAATCTGTGATTAATATTCGAAATTAGGAAATGAATCCATAACCTAATTCGTTTTCAATACTAAATGCATTCATAATCATAATCATGAAAACAGAATAGCAATTGAAGAAGAAGATGAACATTCAAATTGAATTCGAAATACTAAACCAGAACTCAAATTCTCCTTGTGCTTGGGTTGGATCCTTGGATTGAGTGAGGATTTAGCCTTCATGATCATCATCAGTGAAAGCCCCATGGAATTATTGCATGAAAATGGAAGAACAAAAAAATGAAAATGAAGAACAAGCAAGAACAGTTTAGAGAAAATGAGAGCAAGGGTTTTGATCCTAAAAACCTAAAAGAAGGAAATGTAAAACTGTTTTTATTAAATGAAATTGTGTGTTGTAATCTATCCAATTTCACTAATAAGTAGTGACTAAGTCTGAATAAAAGAATGGGCCATCAACAAAACCCATCAATTCTAATTATTTACTATTTACAATCATAAGATTCAAATTTGCAGCCCAAAATTACAAGTGCAGAGGTGCTAACTTTGAACCTCAAAATGACCCTCAAAATGACAGAATTGGCCTTAGGCTATTTCTAGCAAAGTTGTAGATCTTTTTGTTATCTTTCCAAGGACCTCTAGAAAGCTGCATTTGGAGATTGGTAGTATTCTATAGGCCCTGCACAAGTCAGATACGTTAAGTGAGCAAAAATCCAAAAATAGGCTACAATTAGCAATTAAGCCCACTTACTTGCCTAGGCCAAAAACTGAATTAGAATGGAAAAATAAAAGTCCAAAAGAGGTCAAATAAGCTAAGAATGATAGACAAAAATTTAACTAAAAGCACTGTATCAGTTAACCACGAAAACACTAACAATTACATACGTCGTCAACAACATGAATTCATAACAGACACAACTTAAATAAAACACGAAGGGAAAAACACATTTTTAATTAGAAGGATAATTAAAAACAACATCTTCGATGTACATGTCTTATTCCATCTGGATTTGTGATTTGTTAAAAATAGCTAAAATCTCAATTGGACAAAGACGTTTCCAGTAGTTGGATTCTACTAGCATTTTGAACACGTCTTCATCGCTTAGCAACTCTTTTATGTCATACTCGATTGTGGTGTTTGAATATTGTGCATGTGCTGGATGACGAAAAAAACAATTTTCTTACCACCTGTGACATGTGAATTCCATTAGGGGGAACCTCAACAGGCGCAACTTGCTTGATGACAGCCTTTAGTGTTTCAATGGTGCATCCAGAAGGAATTTAAAATCGTATTGGGTTTGTTCTAGTAAAGGAATAACCCACAAAACCGGCTCTTCGTGGTATGTTCCAACTTCCGCCGTAATATAGCATTGCATAATGTGTGGGGACGATGGTGGACCGAAGTAGGTTGATTATACCATCGGGTGTTCTATTTATGGTGCATAATATTTCTATAGGGCCAGCACTCGACATTTAGTCGTTGTACCTTAACATTTTGCAAACATCGTCATCATTTGTGAGTGCGATAGAATGAAAAAAATAGTGTTGACCTGCGTGTAGGGATGGTTGTCGATAGTAGATGTTATCAAAAAAATGGTCATCGGTTAGTAGAAGGGTGTGGTGCATCCTACTCTTCAGCGTCTGAAACGAACAGTCATTAGGAACTCGCATTGGTATTGGAGTAGCACATTGAAAACAAACACTTGTTTCCTTGTGCTTCGTTGATCCATTTGGAAAAATGAATGCTAATTTGGAGTTATCAATGTTTTGACTGTTGGTTTCTCCTAAGAATGCCATCGTATGCAAAATCAATTTTGCGGGGCGAGGTATGTTGTGTCCGAGCGTCTACCTTATATAGGGGTTAATCGCGCCCAAGTTGGGCGTGTCCAGTAACGCCTAAAGAATTCTTAGGCGTGTTCAGTGACGCCCTAGTTAGGCGTGTTCAACGACACCCTAGTTAGGTGTGTTCAATCACGCCCTTGTTAGGCGTCTTCAGTCACAACCATGTTAGGCGTGTTCAGTAACAACCAATATGTTAGGTGTGCTGAATCACGCCCTACTTAAAGGGTTATCAAGTATTGTTTGCATTTCTAATAGAAATTAAAAAAAAAAATTCAATTAACGTCGTACGTGTAACATAAATCATGGTAAATAAAAAATAAGTAACAAATGGAAATTGATGTGCACCACAACCAAAACATTATCGTCATACCTGTAACAACATTTTTATAAATCAAATACATTAAACATGCCACTTATCAAGCAAACATAATAACAAAATCATGAAACACCACCCCGAGTAGGACAAGCTCTACGATTATGTCCAACTTGCTTACACAGACCACATTTAGGAACTCTCTGAGATGTTTCAACTTCGTCCATCTCGTTATGTATTCTAGTGGACCTTGGACGACCCTTTGCACGCAACATTGAGCTGTCAGGTATGATAACTGGATCTTCACTTGGGGGAATAACAAGTTCATTACCATTTGGCTGCCAAGGTAATGAATAAGCCTCAACCAACTTGGTTACTAGGAACACATCATCCACATATTGCAAAGGATTCTGACAGATATATAAAGCAGCAGCTGCGACATGGCTATAAGGGTATTTGAAGGCCTTAAACTTCCCACACTGACAAAAACGCTCAGTTAGGTTTACTGAATATGACCCCTCCCAGCCATCGTCCACCTCAAATGACATTTGCTCAAGGTTATATGTGTGTACATTATGCCCTGTAGCAACGGTCTGATTATACCTTAAAGCATCAACGACATTTTTACAATGTCGTTGTGAATGCTGAAGCTGTGAAGTAGCCGCCTGACCCCTTCTCACAAAATATTCAACCAATCGATTGTATGTGTGCTTCACCAAAGCAGTGATAAGCATGTTCCTTGCTCCCTTTAACACCTTGTCGACTGATTCAAACAAATTTGTTGTCATATGGCCATATCTTATCCTGTCGACATCATATGCACGACTCCACTTTTCCTTAGGAATGCTGTCAATCCATTCTGCAACCTCAGCACTGGTATCACGGAATCGTTCAAACGCTATGTCAAATTCAGCCGTACAGGGAGTATAACCTGGACAATTATAATACCATTAACATTAGTTGGGTAACACATTTTTGAATCTTACTAAATTACAAATAATTGTGAACATACCCAAAGTCATGAGGGTCTTCTTCAATCTTGCATTCTTGAATCTTTGATTGAAATTACTGGCAATATGACGAAGGCAAAAAACGTGATGCGCAAAAGGTGGTTGCCAACCGGCATGATTCTGTACTGCAGATATAATGCTTAGGTGCCGATCTGAAATGAGGCATATATTTTGCATTTGGGTTACGTGGAAGCGAATGTTAGCAAGGAAATATTCCCAAGCTTCCAACGTCTGCCCCTCAACAATGTCAAATGCCAGTGGCAGGCATTCAATATTCCCATCCTGAGTCGTGGCAATCAGCAATTTTCCTTTATACTTGTCATATAAGTGAGTCCCATCAATTTGAATGATGGGTATGCAAAATTTAAAAGCCTCGCAACACTGTCTAAAAGTCCAAAGCATGCGTTGAAACACACGGTTACCTCGTACCAGTCGATGTGCCACATAATAAGCATTGGTTTGAATATCAAAAAAAGAACTGGTGAAAAATGAAGCATGTAGTTACACCACCTTGGCAAAAATGCATAAGATTCTTCCCAATCTCCATAAATCATTGTCATTGCTCTCTGCTTCGCATACCATGCCTTATAATATGAAACTTTAAATCCATAGCTATTGGTAATCCTCTCTTGAACCAATGCAATTGACATGCCTGGTTCCTCCTTAACCATTCCTGAAAATGAAATTGTCAACAACGAACGTTCCCAAAACACTGTCTGAAATTGTCACATTGACATTAACAACAAACCTTAACACAAATTAATATTTCTCATATAAAGCAAAAATTTTGAGTTCATACCTACTACAAGTGAAGCAATAATATCAACATCAAGTTGTTTGTGACCCTGTGTTATATGGTCATTCAGGCAACTGTGTTTTCAACCCCATCTTGAAACCACCCACTTCTCACCGTACATTGGTTTATACACCCTAACCCTCCAAGGGAAACCATTGTTGTGAGCGACACACTTCATGGAAAACCTGTCAGGCTTGCTCTCAACCACAAATGCTTCTTCATGCTCCCTCATCAAGTTCCGCTTAATTGCAATTTGTGCCTCCTTTTTGGATGGAAAGTCCTGTTGAACAAACAAATCGTCCCCTATTTGCCAGGGACCTTGCACTGAACCCGAACCTGATGTAACACCTTGTAGGCCTCCGGTGCGTTAACATTAATAATATCAGATTAGCGCTTACAGATCAATCTAAAACCTCAGCGGAAGCATAGAATCGTTTTTCTTGATTCATTATGTATGGAATAAACATATTTCATAGAATACACACACATATGCATCAATCACACCCCTGCTGATCCAGTTTTTCTCAAATCATACATGTATAGACAGGTAACTTGAACATACAGGCAGATAGTCAAAAATACACCATTTATACTCAGGAGGAAAGTCTCATATACATATCATAATAGTTCTGTACAAATATGCACATATCACAGTCCACACCACATCGTGGTGCTACAAAAGAATATCTACCCTCATTGAGGGTATACAGAACTATACAAATCTCAGGTGCACACACACACCATCCCTTGTCAAGGGTACATAACAAAACAAAATCAAAACAGAGCCTTCAAGCTCTCCCTGCTGCTCCTCAGTCAAGCAGCCTAGTCTATACCGGGCCTCCTGCCCTGAGACTGATCTTCTCTTCCAGAAGGATCACCTGAAATCATAAATCCCCACACGGGGTGAGATAACACATCTCAGTAAGCTCAAGGTCCATGGAGGAATCTCCTTCACCCTGGCCCACTTTCATAATATATACAACAGGTATCACAACAAATGGCCCACTGGCCTGGCCCTTTGGCCTTCATAACATCATAAACATATCACACATACATGGCGGAGCTACCTCAACGCCTCAAACCATACAAACATGGCGGAGCTGCCTCAACGCCTGGTGGAGCTACCTCAACGCCCATATCAGTGTGAGATCGGAACTCACACCTGTGCCATCCCATTGGGTGCTACCCCTTCGCATGGATGCACAATATATGGTACCTCTGAGAATAGAAGGAGCTCCTCAACTTCTAGTCCCCTGGCCTGTGGGAACCACTTCCCTGGGAGCTACCTCAACCATGAGCCAGCCATGGTAGGAGGAAACCACCATCTCCTATGGAGGTCCATATCTATCTATTGGCCAATAGATCTATCACAGTCATATCACATCACAAATCAAGCACAGATGCATACATATATCATCATGCTAATGCAACTACCAATGCATGCATTATGAAATGATCACCACTCCCCCGGAGTGTGGTGTGGCACACAAGATGGGAATTCATCCCCCAGGGACACTGAACTTACCTGGCAAGGTCTCACTCTGTGGTCTTGTCCCTGCTCTGCGGCTCCTGCCACCAACAATCTCAGAATCAACGCCTAATCAAGGCAGACGTAATCTCATATTGAAACCAAGCCAACAGGCATTCCAACACAGAACATATTATATCAGAATTCCCCTATCCTAGGGTTCAATCAAGTCTAGCCCATCATTAGGCTTCTCTCAGACCCTTCAAGGTCCCTCATGGCTTCCTACAAAGCATCTGAGTCATCACATGTAAGGACTTTTATTTCGGCGCTTAACCCCACGCGATAGCGCGGGGATTCAGGTCAGAAAACCCTGCTAAGGGTGCGGCGCCTTGGCGCTGATGGCGCCAAATGTAATAGCTTGAATTCGTAAGCATATGTTTAAGCTTAGTTTAAGCATGAATCTAAGTTTTTGGGTTAAGGAATATGATCATGCTTTAGAATCCTCTGAAAGATACTTAAAAATGCAAGTTTATGTATTGTTCTGGCATATAGCGCGACCCACTTAGGGTGCGGCGCGACCCGCGCCATATGGGTAATATGG
This sequence comes from Glycine tomentella, assembly GCA_007407185.1. Taxonomy (NCBI): domain Eukaryota; kingdom Viridiplantae; phylum Streptophyta; class Magnoliopsida; order Fabales; family Fabaceae; genus Glycine; species Glycine tomentella. Next base: position 16,667 of record PYAF01003392.1, on the reverse strand, counting down.
GGCTCCACGCGAGTCACTTGGGATCCACGCGGGTCGCGTGGAAGGCCCGAGTGAATGGCGCGAGTCGCGTGGGAAAACGACGCGAGTCGCGTGGGAAATGGCTTAGAAATGGTATTTCTGTCTGCCATCCCAAGTGAGTCACGTGGGAGTTCAAGTGAGTCGCGTGGGAACGTCGGCAGATCAGAATTTAAAGGCCAAAACGTTAGAAATGGAAGGAAAAACCATTTCTTCTTCCTCCCTTTAGCCAACCTCCATTGTTGAAGTCCTAAAGCTTCTTAGAACTTGATTTCTCAGCCTAAACACTTCCCTGAGCCTTAGAATCTTGATTGAACCGATTAGAAATCTTGAATCCTTCATCAATTTCTTTGAAAACCCCAATTTGAGTGAGAAGAGGAACCTCAGAGGGAAAAGCTCAGAGAACTCGAGCTTGGCGCAGAACCACAGCATAATTGGAACATAGAAGCTAGGAGAAGCTATTCTGAGGCTGTTGGAGTCGCCACTGAGGCATTGATTGTGAGACTGTTGTTGGCGGGAGCCACAGACCTGGGAAGGAATTGCCGACTGAGACCTTACCCGGTAAGTTCAGTGTCTCTGGGGGATGATTTTCCCATCTTGTGTGCCACACCACACTCCGGGGGAGTGGTGGTCATTTCATGATGCATGCATTGGTAGTTGCATCCTCATAATGATGTATGTATGCATATGTGCTTGATATTGTGCTGTGATATGACTGTGATAGATCTGTTGGCCAATAGATAGATATGGACCTCCCTA
>PYAF01003390.1:34741-45529 GCA_007407185.1 Glycine tomentella | reverse complement strand
TTTCTACTATGCTCTGTATTATGGACTGTATGGACTGTATGGACTGTTTGGACTGTTTAGACGTCAAGCTATAAACTGGTAATAATGGTTTGTATGGCAAGTATATGTGAATCACTTAAACTACGTTATTGAATAACGCGTTAACATTTCTATTGATAAATTATTTTCAAATATTTTTTTTTATGTTTTTCTTTTACATTTTTTTTAAAATTAACAAGGACTTTATTTGAACCTTCATTTTTTTTCTTGTATGAAAAAAAAAACAACCGAAAAAAATAATAAATACGATTTAAAGCGAAGTAGAAGCGGTCGTTTCAAAACTCTTCCTCGTCATGTTTTTAAACTTAACAAAACATTGTATGGACTTAAACAAGCTCCTTGAGCTTGGTATGCAAAACTGAAGGAGCTTGGTATGCAAAACTGAGTTCTTTTTTGTTGGAAAATAGCTTTGAACGAGGAAAAATGGACACAAATTTGTTTCATATAATCTATGGCTCACAGTTTATATTAGTACAAGTTTATGTTGATGACATTATCTTTGGTGCAAATGAAAGTCAAAATGAGCATGATGAGATAGTTGAGATTCTTCCTTGGACGACAAATAAAGCAAACAAGCACTGAAATTTACATCCACCAGACTAATTATGTAAAAGAACTTCTAAAGAAGTTCAACATGAATGATGCAAAAGAGATTAAGACACATATGCATCCAACAACATATCTTGGACTGGATAAGGAACCTACAAAGGTGGACTGGACTTAATACAGAGCAATGATTATATCACTGCTATTCCTCACAGCGTCCAGACCTGATATTATGTTTAATGTTTGCTTATGTGCAAGATTCCAACAAGAAACAAGGTAAGTCCATATATTTGTTATTAAACTCATTTTTAGATATCTAATTGGAACTTTTAATCTTGGTTTCTATATCAACATAAAGGAAGATTTCAGGTGCCTAAGTTACTATAATGTTGAATATGTTGGAGAAAAACTTGAAAAGAAAAGCACAAGTCGAAGTTGTCACTTCATTGGTGGAAACTTGGTAACATGGATATGCAAGAAACAAGGTTCAACTACGTTGTGCACGGCTACGAAAATTTAGTGTCAAAGGACCTTTCATCTAATGACCCTAAGCAGACACATGAAACATTGTCCAAAATATGGACGCATACATAACATTTGAATTATTTAAGTTAAACACAACATTTTTGTATGTGAACGTTGTAGTGCTTTTGTTGAGTCATCTCTTGAATGACAAACCTAATGATTTCCTTTCAAAAAGCGCATACCAAACCTATACACATACTCTTAAACACATTTCCCCTCTCTTTAAAAAAACCTCTTCATCTTCAATCTTTGAAACATAAACCCTAGCGTCGACATTCTTTCCATGTCCTTTAAGAACTCACCTACAGAAGAAAGCATCCCCATCATGGAGACTACTACTATCGACACCGACAATGGACCCTCAATCCATGTAGAGCATTTCTTTGACATCAATGAACTAGAGAAAGTAGGTCTCGAACCCAACGTGACTTTACTATTCTATGGCGCAAGGCTATACTTCAATGGGCCTTACACCATCTACTGAGAACTCATCCTAATGTTTTGGAGGAATGCTGAGTTTATAAACAACAAGGCCATTGTGTCCAAGGTTCTTGGAGTTTAGGTGACATTGTCTAGTGACTCCATAGCCAAAGCCACTGGATGCCTTCGTGAGGGCAACACCTATCAAGAAAGTTGGGAGAAGGCTATGACTCCCACGTAACCAGAGCTCCGTAGATAAGGTTGGTGATCAGAAGACAATAGTCTACAATTTGATGTGCAAAAGGGAAAAGATTTAGGATAATATCCTCAACAAGAGCGTTCTTCACAAGGATGGGTCATAGATAACTATCTCCGATTTACAAAAGTTTGTCCTCTTCCACCTAATCCTTTTTTTATGGGCGAAAGGGAGAATATTTTTTTATGGGCAAAAGGAAAAATCTTTTTTTTTTTTATTTGCCACAAACTTTTTATATTAACATTAACATCCTTCACAATTTAAGGGGCTTGGGGGGACTAGACGATATATATTATGTTGCCTTAATGAACAAGATTCTAAGCAGTAATGGTCGGCGAAGAGGAGGAACCTAACTGGATGACCCCTTACAAAATTTTTCTCACTAAGAGGACACTGTCGACAGATGAAAGTGAGGCCCAACGTCTAAAGAAGAAAGCTAGCTACTACGTCATCGTTGATGACGAACTATTCAAAAGAGGGTTGACAACACCTCTGCTCAAATGTAACAGGTAAACTATGTTATGAGAAAGTTCCATGAAGGGATATATGGCCTCCAGATAGGGGGACGCTCCCTTGCCACCAGGGTAGTATGAGTAGGATACTACTGGCCAACGCTTTCAATTCCACTCGGAGGTGTAAAAAGTGTCAAGAGTTTGTGAACGTCCCATAGACTCCCCCTGACAACCTTAACACTCCAACTTCCTTATGGCTCTTTGCCATGTGGGGGATGGACATCCTAGGACTCCTACCAAAAGCTCCAGGAATGGTCAAGTTCTTCTTGGTGGCCATCGACTATTTCACCATGTGGATTGAAGCGAAGCCTTTATGTGAGATAACAACCAGTGAAGTAGAAACCTTTACATGGAAACATCTCATATGCAGGTACGGTCTACCTTTTGCTATCTTTACTGACAACAATACGCAGTTCAAAGCGCAGACCTATGAAGACTTCCTCACACGACTAGGTATCAAACACCTAATCATCTTTGTCGAACATCCCCTGACCAACGGTCAAGTGGAAGCAGCGAACAAAGTTATCTTACGAGCCCTGCGCACTAGACTTGATGAGTCTAAAGGTCTCTGGAAGGAAGAGCTCCCCACCATACTTTGGGCCTATGACTGTTCACCTCAAAGTACTACAAACGAAACTCCTTTTCGACTTACATATGGCACCGACGCCATGATCCCCGTCAAACTTGGAGAACCATCGACAAGAAGGATGCTTTTTCAAGAATAGCATGAGGAAAACATGAGAGTCGAACTAGAAATTGCTGAGGTAGTTCAAGACGTGGCCAAAATCATAGAAGAAGTTTCCATGCTCCGAATTTCAAGAAGATACAACATCAAGGTTCAACCACGAACCTTCCAGCCAAACGACTTAGTCTGGCGTGTCCGGGGTGAAGCCAGAAAAGATCCCCTCGCATGAAAACTTGGACCTAATTGGGAAGGCCTATTTAGGGTCGTCACCAATCTGGACAATGGTGCCTACAAGCTACATGAACTAAGTGGTAAAGACATTCCAAGAACATGGAATGCTACCCACCTGAAGTTCTACTATAATTGATAAATTGAAGACCAAGTGGAGTACTCTTTTTCCTACTCAAGTTTTTTGTCCCTATAAAAAATGATGTTTTGGCTTGAAAGTTTTTACCGAGGCCCATTCGAATAACAAGGGAATATGTACTTTAATTGCTACATTAATAAGACAAAATTCTCTTTCTATATGTACTTGTGTCAATATTGTAGGAACATGACAAAAGCAGGACCAACGCTCAAATACTGTCCGAGGTCCAGCCTTGAAAAAACCAGGACCATGTCCTGGTACTACTCCCCAAGGTCTACCCTTGGTGAGCTTTACTAAAATCCACGGCGGACGCATCCTGGTACTCTCTAAAGGTTCACAAATCCTTAGGGCTTCCCTAGGTAAACCTCTAGCAAAATCCAAGGCAGCACCTTGGTCGATTACAGGTTCTTAATATCCATTTACTTGGTGAACCTTGACAAAACCTAGGACCAGTGCCTGATATTCTCTAAAGGTTCATAAAACCCTAAGGCTTCCCTAGGTGAACCTCCAGCAAAATCCAAGGCAATCCCTTGGTCAATTATAGGTTCATAAATCCAAACTCTGGTAGACCATCAAGGTTCATAAACCCAAGTCTTGGTAGACCTCCCTCTTAAAAACCCAGGACCAGTTCCTAGTACTCTTCAATGGTTCATAAAACCTTAGGGCTTCCCTAGGTGGACCTCCAGCAAAATCCAAGGAAGCCCCTTGGTCGATAACAGGTTCATAAATGCAAGCTCTGGTAGATCGTAAGGTTCATAAACCCAAGCCTTGGTAGACCTCTAACTCAAAAATCCAGGACGGACACATCACTGGTCGGTCTCCAATGATCTGCAAAACCCAAGACCAGCTCTTGGTAACTCACAATTTCCAAGGTCCACCCTTGGTCAACCTCATTATCACTAAGTTTTTCGCAACGGAAACTTAAGGTACTCAAGTCCACTCATGATAATTTCCAGTATTCTTAAACTTTATCTTTGCAAGAGTACAAGTTCCCTAGAATACAAAACCCAAGGTTCATCCTTGGTATGCTAAAGTCCAAGGTCCACCCTTGGCATGCTAAACCCAATACAAGCTCTTGGTACAAAGACATCCTCAGAGCACCGACAAACAAGGCTACAGACTTTGAAAACAGTATGAAAAACACACAAGAACCAAGAGGAGGGGTGAATTGGTTGTTCTTGGCCAATTAAAATTTCTTTAACAATCAGAGTAGAAAGGGATCGTATCACAAAACAACCGTTGAACACTTTCAATCAACAAAACTCCAATCTTTAAGGAATGCAATAATAGCAAAAATGTTTCTGTTGATTATGAAAAGTTATACCAACGAATGACAATTAATAACCACAAGAAAAGATAAAGAAGAAGTAATCAACACCATGATTTATACTGATTCACTTCTCAACCTAGGGAAGTTACATCCAGTTCTCCTAACCAACTAGTTAGAGTTCAACTATTAGCAATCTTGTTTCTTACAAGCTTATACAATCACTCTCAATTAGACCTAGATCAAGAACAGGAAATCTAACTCCCTTAGACTCTCTATGATCAAGACATAGAAAAACCCTTCTCTACTCTTCTCTCTATAAAAACCTATTCTAGACAAGCTTTAAGAAATCTATTGCATTAGTTACACAAAACTGAAATTCTAAAAGAATTACAATCAAAGTAGTATGGAGAGAAACAACCTGATGATCCACTACAAATGAATGCAAATGATTACCAAACTTGAATCAAGGTTGAATGAAAACAATCTCAGAACATTCTCTTCAAGTTCTTCTTTAGAAAGTTGCCCAAAAAGAAATCCTTTCAAAGTTTCATGAAGATGAAGGATTTGTGGGACAAACACCTAGTAGCTCATAGTATCTTTTATCTCTTCAGAAAGGTTATGAATTTCATTGATATTTTCGTTGTATTCAGTTAAAACAAGCTAGTTCGATTAAATCACTTATGTAATCGATTAAAGTGTTCTTGAGCTTTCTGGAAAAGACTTATGAACAATGTAATAGATTAAAATCACTTATGTAATCGATTAAAGTGTTCTTGATCATCCTGGAAAAGAATTATGAACAATTGATAAGTGCCATACTTTAGCTACTTTCGAGATTTTAATGTTAGCACTTATCTTTTGATTTTAGTAAATGTTAGACTTTTGGCAAGCGTACCAATTATCGTTGTAAGTTACAAAATTTATAAAAGTTCGTCTCCACAGGGACTTGTGCTACTCAATTTATCCAAATAAAACTTAATAGTTTAATAGTTATGTACAACGAGTATGGTTGAAGTTTTGATGGTTTTATGGAAATAAAGAAAAATTACAAAAGATTACGGAAGCTAGTAAAACGATTTTAACTAAAGAAAAGCGTAAGATTGGATTTCATCATTAATACCTTGGTATCCAATTAATATTACCATGTATAAATCATTTTCTATTATTACTGATGCACATATTAATTAACCTCGAATCGATCCCTCGCAATCGAGTTCTAAGGATATTTATCGAATATCGATCCCTCGTATACGAAGTAAATAACCCAGCATTACAATCATAATCGTGTGTTATTTGCAATCTAAACGTTATGCTCTATTCCTAGCAACGTAACGTAAAGAGTAAAATTATTCAGTTCAAATCCTAAGAGTACTTTCCAGTTAAACTTAGAATCCAATTTCATGAAACTAGTGATCAAGTAGAATCAAACATTAAGAACGGAATAAAATTACCAATAATAAATAGAAAAGACTTATGCATAAATAAATATTAAAATAGATACTTAAAAGTAGAAGATTACATCCAATCCATAAGAGAAACTAACCAGGCATGGAGAGAACCTCCTTAAGAGAAAAATTGATGAAGGGCCTCATCACCGCTTCTTTTCGGCAGAGTCTCCATACTAAATCTTACTTCTCTCACTTTCCTAACTACCTAATACTAATATTTAAGAGCCTAAACAAAAGAAAATGCTTAGAAGAAGCAAGGAAGAGAAGAATGGAGGTTGAGAGGAATGATTTTGGCCTTGAGGGTGCTTGGGTATTTATAGGGGGTGGCCTGGTCGAGTTTGGTCGCCCAAGCGACCAGTTTTGCCTTTGTTTGGTCGCTTGGGCGAGTTAGGCCCACTTGATGAAGCAAGTTGCACGTCCACTTGGCCATTTGAAGGCCCAATTGCAGTTGTTGCTCGCCCAAGCGAGCAAAATACACTACAGTCACTCGCTTGGGCGAGTTAAATGTACTTCCAAAAGGGTCTTTGGGCCTGATTTGCTTTCTGCACCCCCAGGTTTGCTGTTATGAGTCATTTTTGCTTGCTTTAAGTGTACGAAAGCTTTCGAAATTCCTCGAATCTAACAAAATGCAAAATATGATTGGATTAATCTTCCAAAATATGAAAACAACATTTTTCCTAGTACTAAATACAAACTAACTAGGTTTTAGGGCAAGTTCATAGATAAAGCTAATGAAATCAAAAGATAAGTGCCATCATTGAAACATGATTTTAACTGAAATATGGCGCTTATCAGTAAAATTGTTGATTAATTTGCCCTAAACCTAGTTGTTTTATATTTTGTGTAAATATGTAGGGTGTTATTCACATTTTGGAAGATTCATCCACTCAAATCTGGTGTTTTGATAAGTTTCAATGGTATCCGGAGCATCCAAGCAAGCAAGACAAGCACAAAAGGGTAAAAAGGACAATATAGGAAGCTTGTAGAAGCATTTTCGCCCAGAACTCGCCCAGGCTAAGGGGTTTCTTCAGCAATGGGTTTTTAACTCGCCTAGGCGAGTGATTCATGTACAAAATGCTCGCCTGGGCAAGTAGCATTCTTCAACATTAAGTTTTAACTCGTCCAAGCGAGTGAAAACAGGCAAAATTGGTCGCCTGGGCGAGTAGACACGAGCACGTCACCAATGGATATAAATAGCCATGCGAAATGAAGAAGTTCTGATGATTTTGAAGAGGAAGAACGTGAGGAACAACTGAGAGCCTTAGAAATGGGTGAGAAAAGATAGAAAATGAGTGGAAATTCTACAGGAACAAGGTCAGGGATCGCTACCTTCGTCATGTTTTCTGTTGATCTCTTGCTCTGCACCATGATTAGTTAGTTTCTCCTAAGGATTGGATGTAATCTTTGTACCCTTATGTATCTCTTTTAATATTTTAAATATGTATGAATCTTTTCTACTCATTCTGGTGATTTCATTTTTTTCTTAATGCTTTATTCTATTTGATCACTAGTTTCATGAAATTAGATTCTAAGCTTGACTGGAAAGTGCCCTTAGGATCTGAACTGAATGATTTTACTCTTTACGTTACGTTGCTAGGAATAGAACATTATGTTTAGATTGCAAATAGCACGAGATTATATTTATAATGCTGGGTTATTTACTTCGAATGCAAGGGATTAATATTTGGTAAATATCCTTAGAATTCTCGAACGCGAGGGATCGATTCAGGATGAATTAATGTGTGCATCAATAATGATAGAAAATGATTTATACATGATAATATTAAATGGGTATTGAGGGTATGAATGATGAAACCCAATCCTATGTTTTCTTCAATTAATTAAATTCACTAGTTTCCGTATTTCTATTATTTTTGTTATTTCTGCAAAACAACAAAAACTTCGACTATACTTGTTGTATATAACCTATTAAACTGTTACTTTTATTTAAATCAATTGAGTAGCTCAAGTCCCTGTGGAGACGATCTTTTATAAATTTTGTAACTTACAACGACAATTGGTACGCTTGCCAAAAGTCTAACAACAATGTAATTGATTAAATCGCAAAGTAATCGATTATCACAGGAAGTCTTATTCAAAATAGTTGCCAAGTAATCGATTACCATTATTCTATAATCGATTATCACAGGAAGTCCATTATGTGATTTTGTATTGTGTAATCGATTACATCAATCTCGTAATCGATTAAAAATATTCTTATATCTCAAGTAATAGATTACCACTTGTTGGTAATCGATTAAACTAGTGAGAAAATATTTTTCCAAAACTTGAAACATTGAACACTTGGCTTATTATGTATTCATGAAAACCTTGTGTTTCAGAAAAACTTGTTATGAAATTTATGCTTTTGTGAAAATAAGAATGCAAACACATGAATGATGTTTATGTAATGCAATGGATCATATGAGGCATCACTAAGACATATACAAATTACATATGCCATTCAATTGAATTGGCATGTAAAAGCCTAAACATTTTAAGAACCTCAGCTTCTTGATCCTCTCTAGCTCCCCCCGAGTCTAACAATCTCCCTTTTTTTTGGCTTTGATCATGCCAAACTTCAATTGAACATCTTGATCCTTAGTGTTCTTTTAGGAGATAGTTTCCATGAGCTTTTATTTGATACCTGAAACAGAATCAGCTTCTTTTCAAGACCAAGTGTCAACTATTCTATGCATAAACTATAGACATTCATAAGCATCTTTATTGCCCCCCCTTTCTGATGTGATTACATATCATTTTAGATTAAGAGCAATTTTTTTGTTTATTTTAATCAGAGCAAACGTTCAGATGTCTCCTTATTTTATTTTATACCCTCTGCACCCTGCATATATATATATATATATATATTCTCTCCCCCTTTTGGCTTATCAAAGGCAAACTTAGACCAATAATTGTGAAATAAGCAAAGAAAGATTAGAAAAACATAAGAGCAATTTTATTCAATAATTAAGGCGCATACATGAAAGTAAATTATCAAAGGTGAAAGCAGAATATGAGAAAACAAAAGCAACATAACTAGAAACTGAATAAAACAACCACTAAGCTAAATATCATCAAAGTCCTTGAGACTCATCCTAGTCTCTATGTTGCTTAGTCTAGTGGTAATGTCCTCTAGAGAGGAATGAACTTCACCTGAATGTTCATGATCCAAAGCGATCATAACATCCATCTTTTGAATCATGAGAGATTCAAAAGGACTCCACTGTTGCTTGTAACACCTCGACTTACCATCTTATTATTATTGATTTTTAATGAAAATTTCTTTGCCAATTTGCTAGAAATTATTGAACCAAAGTTACTATTAACTGATATTCAAAAGATTTCCATGTCTGGTTAACATTTATAACTAAAATATACTGTAGAATAAAATACAAACTGATATAGATTCTATTACATAGTACAAATAACTAAAATATTTGTTACAACAAAACATCCTCAACCAAATATCTTCAACTAAGCATCTTTAACAAAATCCTTTCCTCAGAAATCAGCTTGCCAATCCTTCTTTACTGTTCATCTACTCACCCAAATAAAATTGGGGTCATAGCAGGTGTCAACCACAAACACAAAAATATAGGGTAAGTTTATGATAAACATGATTTAAGTAACAAAATATATCAATATACAGATATTTATAACAACATCCTCAAAGATGCATGATTCTCTTAGACTCTTATCATGATGCATGATTCTTTTAAACTCTTTCAATATTTGGTACCAATTGTCAAGATAGCCCCATCCCTGTGGCACAGAACTTATTCGACCAGTCAAGGTCTCCCGGTGTTGTACAGGTTCTCACCCACACTTCATGTGATCATCATGGGTGGTGTGATTCCTCACCGCAAGAGTTACTCCCCAGCTCAGACACCTTGTGTTTGAACGCACAGACTCAGTTCCTGCAGCTATCTGACACACCTCCTCTTTGAGGCAACACCTCCTTTGTGAGACAACTCTTATGCACATGAGACACATGAAACTGATTCACTTAATTTATAACTCTTTTCATTTTATCAACTCATATTTATTTTCAACATCAGTTCTTGAATCACTGTCTCATATATTTTATTTAGAAATTCAACATAAATCAAGTACAGAACTCAGCTTGATATTCATGTACAGAAACTCAACATATCAGAGATTCATAGAAACACTCAACAATAAATGGAATTTGGAGAAATTCATAGAAACACTCAGCAACACATGAACTTCAAACACTTATTTAAACACAAACAACACTTAAACTATCTTTATCATAAAGCTTCCCTATACATACCTTGTAACTTCTTTTAAAGCTTGTCTTTCTCTTCCTAGAATGGCCAACTTTACACATGATTTCTTCAAGATGGTGGGGTCTTTTCCTACTTAATTTAGGCTTGAAAAGGAGAGGATGAAAGTGAAATGAAAGGGATGTAAGAGAGGAAGTTCACATGTGGCTTCTTGTAGAAGGGTGGTCTTGAAAATGACCTCCACTTAGGACCCCCCTTCCTTTATATAGTGGTTGGAAATTGATATAATATTCAAGGACATTTTTACCCTTCCTAACTAATTACCTTCATTTAGTTCCATCTTAACTTAGTTTCTTCTTATTCCATTAGATTCTAACTAAGTTCATCATTATTCTTTTACTTTATAAAAATATCTCCTAAGCCTTAATGATTTCTTTTACAAGTGTCCATTACAAGTGTCCACCACTTTA
>PYAF01003390.1:0-34641 GCA_007407185.1 Glycine tomentella | reverse complement strand
GTTGGAAATTGATATAATATTCAAGGACATTTTTACCCTTCCTAACTAATTACCTTCATTTAGTTCCATCTTAACTTAGTTTCTTCTTATTCCATTAGATTCTAACTAAGTTCATCATTATTCTTTTACTTTATAAAAATATCTCCTAAGCCTTAATGATTTCTTTTACAAGTGTCCATTACAAGTGTCCACCACTTTATAAGTGTCCTTACACTTGTCCAAGCTCATGAAACTTCTCCATCTTCCTTGCTTTTCACGTGGACAAGTTCTTAGCCAAGGGAAGATTTTTAATTTCCTTTCATTTATATATATATATATATATATATCATGTTATCTTTTAAATGAAGAAAGATAATCTAGTTTCATTTTTACCTTATACATGACATTTTCTAGTAGGAAGTCAAGTTCAATTTGAATTCTTCTACCTAAAGATAATATTGAATAATATAATTCTAGAGTCTTCCAGAGACTAACTTCAATTACAATATAAATTGCCCATAAGTAGTCTATACAGAGTGCTACATAGACTTTACATATAAGACTACTCTTATCTTAATTCTAATTGTTCCATACTACTTCTGATCATCAAAATTACTAAACCATTTTATTAAATAAGTCTATACATCCTATAATTAAGAGAAAATTCCATAGATCTTGTCTATCATTTTCCCATATTTTTCTGATGCTTGAATTCTTCTGAATAAAGTTTCAAAGTTATTATCTTATAAAATTCATAGAAATTCTATTCTAGGGTTTTCTGTCACAAAGTATTTTGATAATCTGTCATCTAAGAGCATTCTGTAATTTCATCAAGTTTTCACAAAATTTCTAAGGGTGTCTCAGACAATTTTAGTATGAAGGATATTATGGTAATTTCCAAAGTATCCAAGGGTATCTGTGTAATATTCACCTTAAGGACATTTCTGTAATTTCTGCTTTAAAGTAAGGGTCATATAGTCATTTCTCTTCAAACATTTTTGTAATATCTCTAATTAATATTTCACCCAAATAATTTAAATATAAACCAATCAAATCTCACATAACCTAACACTTACATCAACAGTTGCACAAGAATAATTCATACAATATATATTTGCAGTTATTGAAATTTCAAGGTGTTACATTGCTCAGCAGGTCCATCTTCAACATCTTCATCCTCATAAGCTTCTTGGCCCTCTCCAGTAATCCCTGCAGGAGCTCTAGTCATGATCCACCCATTTGGGGTGTGCATCATTCCAAGCTTTGAGAGATGCTTCTTGGAGATGAGGTTGGTTATGTTGGTGGTGTTGTTGACAATCTCATTAGTCACATCAATCTCAAAGTAGTCAATAAACCTTGAGATCATTACAACGTATGGAAATTGATAGCTCAACAGCCTCTTTGCCTTCATCATGGTTTCTTCAATAGCCATAACCCAATTGATTTGAATTCCAGTTTTCATCCCTTGCACTAGCTGAAGATCATTATTAGTGATCTAAGCATGGTTGGTTTATCTCTTGAAAATGCTCTATCGAGGGAAATGTAGTTCCAATCAAATGTTAAGTTTGCAAAAGTATGCTGGTGATAAATCTGGATTGGGTTACAACTATCAATCAAAACCTTTTCAAAAGACCAAGTCTGTACCCCCAAAATAGATGAATCAAAAAGGGTTTTAAAAACAAAGCATACCCAAATGACTCATTTTGAAAAAGATCAAAATCTGTAACATGTTATTACTGCATGAAGAAAGGTCACACATCACACAAGTGTTATGCTAGAAGGTTCTATGTGCCAAATGGAGAATGCATATGGGTTCCTAAGAAAAAGAGAAAATATATCTAACCCCTATGGACCTAACCTTAATTGGGTACCTTTCTTTGCTACTTGATTTGATTGTTGCAGGTGTGTCTTAGAGCTAAAAATTCACTATGGTACTTGGATAGTGGATGCTCTAGGCACATGACCAGTGATAAATCCATGCTCACTAATATGATATTAAAAGAAGGAGGATTTTTCACCTATGTAAACGACAACGAAGGAAAAATAATTGGAGAAGGCAATATCAGTGATAGCTTCAAAACCAAAATCAGAAATGTGCTTTATGTTGAAGGTCTAAAGCATAATCTTCTGAGCATAGGCCAACTTTGTGACGAAGGATTAAAAGTATCCTTTAATGATAATTGTTGCTTAATATGTGATGGTGAAACTGGTGAGGTAATCCAAGTTGGAAAAAGAAAAGGAAACATTTACTTGCTTACAATATACATTCATTCATAACATAAACTGCTTAGTGAGTAAGATTGATGAATCATTGCTTTGGCATAGAAGAGCAAGTCACATCAACATGCATCATATGAATAAGCTCATAAGGAAGGATTAGTAATTGGATTGCCTAAACTCAAGTTTGAAAAAGATAGACTTTGTGATGCTTGTCAAAAAGGGAAACATACAATATTTTTTCAAAACAAGAACATTGTTTCCACCTCAAGAGCTATTGAATTACTTCACATAGATTTGTTTGATCCTTCAAGAACTATGAGTTTGGGTGGTAATTACTATGGACTTGTCATAGTTGATGATTACTCAAGATTTACATGGACTTTGTTCTTGAAATCCAAGAGTTATGCTTTTAATGCTTTCAGAAAATTAGCCAAGCTTTCACACCTTAGAGTTTTTGGCTATAAATATTTTGTTTTAAACAAAGGAAAGGAATTTTTTTTGCAAATTTGATGCAAAAGCTGATGAAGCGATCTTTCTTGGATATTTAATGCAAAGTAAATCATATAGAGTATTCAAAAAAATAACCTTATGCATGGAAGAATCTGTACGTGTTATTTGTGATGAATCTAACTGTAACGACCTGCCTCGTCGCTACGATATCACTAACTCTTAAATCGTGCAAATCTCAATTTTAATAAAAACTCCATTAATTTGATTATGAAAATGATGGTAAATTGTTAGACTCTCGGCAAGAGTACCGATTTGTCGTTGTAAGTTACAAAATTTATAAAAGTTCATATCCACAAGGACTTGAGTTTACTTTAGTTAATTCAAATAAAATTCAACAGATTAATAGTTTATGTACAAAGAGTGTAAGCAAAAGTTCTTTTGATTTTATGCGATTACTAAACGTACAAATATTAACTAGAATAAAAATCTAACGAATGCAGAAACTACGGAAACAAATAAAACGAGTTTAGTTTAATTCAGGAAAAGTATAGGATTGGATTTCATCATTCTTACCCATTTAGTATTCAGTTAACTTTTACCATGCATCAATCATTTTCTATCCTTATTGTTGCACACATTGAATTACCCTAAATTGATTCCTCGTATTTAAAAGTCCTAAGAATATTTACTAAGAATATTTACTAAATATCGATCCCTCACATATTGAATAAATATCCTAGCATTAAAATCATAATCGCGTGTTTAATGCAATCAAAATATTATGCCCTATTTCTAGCAACGTAGCATAATAAGTAAAATCATTTGGTTCAAACCCTAAGATTACTTTCCAGTCTCACTTAGAGTTAATTTCATGAAACTAGTGATCAAGTAGAATCAAGCATTAAGGACAAAATGAAATCACCAATAAGGAATAGAACGATTCATGCATAGATAAATATTAAAAGAAAGACATAGGGATAAAAATAGTACATCCAATCCTAAGAGAAGCTTAGGCGGCCATGGAGAGAACTTCCTCAAGAGAAGAATTGGTGAAGCGAATCATCACTTAATCTTTCCGGCAGTGTCTCCCCTATGATCCTCACTTTCTCTCACTCTCCTTAACTATCTACTATCAAATTTCAAGGATCCTAAGCTTAGAAATGAAGCAAGGCAGCAAAAGAAGTGAAAATTACATTCCATCCCTCCAAATTTCGTCCCTATTTATAGTTTTTTGCCTCCAGCCAGCTTCACTCGCCCAGGCGAGTGATTTGTTCTTTGTTTGCTCTCCTGGGCGGGCGTATCTTTATCTCCTTGGAACTTGAAGCTCGCCTGGGTGAGCCAAATGCACTGAAGATGGTCGCCTGGGCGAGTTAATTTCTTAGTGCTGAAGATCTCTTTGGGTTTGGATGGAATTTGGGCCTGATTGCTTGTAACACCTCCCATGTTTTCTTTTTAAGGCATTTTTGCTTGCTTTGCTTGTTCAGAAGCTTCGAAATTCCTTGAACCTATCAAAATGCAAAATAAGATTGGACAATTCTTCCCAAAATATGAAAACAATATTCATCCAAGTACAAAATACAAACTAACTAGGTTTTTGATGTATGTTTAAACCCATTAGACATGAATTTCCCAAATCTACCTTGTAATGAAATCCAATCTTCAAGCAACTTTCAAGAACACACAAGCTGTCCAAGCTTTCATGAAAATATATGGCTGGAAGCTTTTTTTAATAGCAGCAATGGAAGATGGAAGAGAGGTTAGGGATGAAGATGGAAGACAACATGGAGAAGCTCTCCAATAAGTCTAGGAAGAATCACCACAATAGCTTGAAGCCATTGATAAGAAACAAGAGGTTTTTGCACAAGAACAAGAGAGAAACTCTTACACAAATTTTAGATTTGTATTAATGAACCAAAGTTAGTTACATTCAGTTTGTGGACAGATTATATAGGCCACGAAATTACACATCAAATGCACATGAAATGACAATTCAAATGAAGCTTGAAGTGCAACAAAAGGAGCCTAATGCAAGCTAAATGAAGCTTATGGTGCAAGCTTCCCTAAGTGACCCTTGGCTGTCCCAAATTCAAAATTGATGCAGTATTTTTAGCTTCTAAGTGCAGCCAACAAGTTTACTAAGTTGCTACACAAATTACACACAAGTGCACCTACACCTCTTTACACAATTTCACTAAAAGGCCTTTTTATTTGTCTCAACTTAAGCTTCTAACAAGTGCTGGAATTTATTTGTCTCCTGATACTTGTCCAAGTTAGCCTTGATGTGTTCTTGAAGTGCTTGAGTTCTAGCTCTTGTCATGGGTCCTTTAATGCTCACCAAAGGAAGTGCTTCAAGCTCTCCTTCTAGACCTTTGGCTTGGAATGAACCTCCATCAGTTTTAGGGTAAATTCATTAAATAATTTTAGTGAAAGCAAAGGATTAGTGCCTTTTTTGAAGTCCTAATTTTACTAAGATATGACACTTATCAACTCCCTCCAACCTAGAGTCTTGCTTGTCCTCAAGCAAAGTAAAAGATATTTTTAATAAGATCATGCTTTGTAAAGAATCACTTTTTCAGAGTGATCAGAACAAAATTTTCAAATAGTTAACCTTGAGAATTCAAAAGTACAAAAGATGGAATTCATGAAACCAAATGAGATTAAGATCAATTCACATTTCATTTCTAAAGGACATTAGAGGAAACATTTGATTGATTCAAATAGAGGAAAACCTCTTAAAAGGTGTTTTAGTTCTCCCAGGTAAGTGTTTATTCTCATTTCCATCACTAATATATCATAGATCAATTTTTGCAAATCATTTCCCATCAAATCATAGTGCATAATTATCATGGATCATTAGGGCTTTTTAGGGTTTGGGCCTGGCTAGAAAGGAATCTTGGTTTTTCTGGATATTCAAAAAGTACCTTAAGAATAGGAGAGCAAATAAGGATAAAACTATGTTGTCATCACTTTCCTGTTTCTTTTCTTTTTCTAACCAGATATCCATATTTCTCAAATCTTCCATTCATTCCCCTTTTTTCTCACAAAATACTAAAATTTAGGACATAAGGAATTTTTTTTGTTTCCTTTTTCTTCTTTTTCTTTTTCTTTTTCTTTCTTTCTTTTCTTTTCTTTTTTAGCTTTTTACTCCACATGAATAGCCACATTTTAGAAAAAGTCTTTTTCATCCATTAGCTATCCAACTGCTAAAAGTTTCCAACAAAAATCCTCCTTTGCTCTCCTAACCTAAGGTATGGTAGGGAATTCTTATTCTAGGTTAGGGTTCCACAAAATATCAAGTGTTTTGCTCAAAGGGGTTTTCAAATGATAAATCATTAAGTATTGGGACAGCTTTTTGGCTAATGGCTTAAAAAGATGTTCAAAAAGAAAGAAGGCCTAAATCATATCCATATGTTATGACAATTAGAAATTCATGCAAAATCAACTATAATGCATATCAGTGAGGACACTGAATATAATTTATGTGGATGCGCACACTCACTTGGGCTTTAAGGTCTATTTTCATGTTTAAATCAAATCAATGTTTCCAACAAATGTTATTTATTAATTCCATGTAAAAAGACTTTCCTTCATTTGATCTTTTGGAAAACCATTCTTTTTGTTTTTCTTTTCTCAAAGTTTCTTAAAAATTTCTTTTTGTTGAGTTCTGATCCAAATCAAAAAGCAAGTTTCAAAATATTTAATTGTTGATTCTTTTCAAAACATGATATATTCAAGAATAATTTTCTTATTTACACCTCAAAAAGAGTTATGTTATAAACAACTATATTATTCACAAAAAATTTCCACTCTTTAATAAGCAAAAAATTTTCATCAAAAAGTATGTATAAATTCCCAAAAAGAAGGAGTCTCTTGTGCACAATACCAAAAAATTCATAATTGCACACAACTTAGACACTGGGCTTAATTAAGTATGTAATATAAGCAAAGCAAAATAATATAGTAACTAATTAAAGTATTCAATAAACGATAATGAAAGAAATAAATAAAGTATTCAGGAAAGCAGTAAAGAAAGCGATAAAGAAATTAAAGGTAGTGTCACAGATTTTGTAGATCAGTGAGATATACTGCCAAATCCTGCTCTAATTCATCATCTTTTGCTGCTTCTTCTCCCTCAGCAGCTTCCTGATTGTCTGCAGGGCCTTCATCTTCCACAGGATCCTGATGAGCCCTAGGGCCTCTGCCTCCTCCTGAAAGATTGGCCTGTTCCCAGGCCATGCAACATGAGCTTGGAATTGATCTGGAGTGGGCCATGGGAAAGGGTTCGGATCCTATCTATGCTGATGCAGGTTATAATTGTAGAAGCTCTCATTTAATTGCATTTGTCCTCTGTAGTTGGCAGCCTGTTGATCAGCCATGTGTTGCATGTAAGTGTGCATTTGGAGCTCCATTCTTTGTACGTGTGTTGAAATGGAGTCCAAAGAAGCTGGCTCTGGTGGTTGCTGCTGCTGAACCTGTCTAGCCAAGCAATATTTCCCAATGAAGGCTCTGTTAATGGGAGGTCTGATGGTCTTGAAAGGTTGCACCTGGATTCCATAGAATTGGCATAAGTCGGTGATGAGAGCAGGAAATCCAAGTGCCCTGTTGGCCTTCTCCGGGTTAAGCGGATGCCTTGGTGGTTCTAAGATTACAAACTGATGAATAGCATCTGAAATTAACTGGGCCACATCAATACTGAGCTGGGAAATACAACTAAAAACTAACTGACATTTTAGCATAGGTAGATTAGAATTATGGTCAGTTAGAAGTATATTACTCAGAAGAAATGTCATCCAAATTTGAGTTAAAGTAGTCATGTTAGTTCTCATCAGCCTTACCCGGTTTCCTGCAATGTTTCTAGCAAAGTCACAACCTGGGATACAAAGGAGTTGAGTTATGGCCTCTTCATCAAAGTTGTTTCTTTGGGACATGTATTCACATAGTTTCCCTTCTTGGAAGATTAGTGGATTCCCTAAAAATTGGTTGATTGCATCAGAATCATA
This sequence comes from Glycine tomentella, assembly GCA_007407185.1. NCBI lineage: Eukaryota > Viridiplantae > Streptophyta > Magnoliopsida > Fabales > Fabaceae > Glycine > Glycine tomentella. The sequence continues at coordinate 26,992 of PYAF01003390.1, read as the reverse complement.
AGGGATCCACTGGCCTCTCACAAAAGCACGCTTGTCTCGAATGCCTTCTTCAACTGGCCACGCATTAGCATAGAACTCTAAGACAACTGCTGGATCAAATTTATGCATCGGAGTGGCTAGTTGTCTCCATCTACGCCTATCAAGCTCCGCTATAAATTCAGGGTATTCTCCATCCATTAATTGAACTTTTCTTTCTTTGAGAAACAACCAATTTTTGATTATCTCAAAACATTGTTGGTGTTCTCTGCTCTGGAACCTCTGTTCATCAAAGATGAAGTCTTCTGGGAGATTTGAACTAGATCCCTCATGCCTAGCTCTTTTAGAAGGAAGTTCCGTGGGAGCCATCTGAAAAAGCATCTCAAAATAGAATAACAATGAATATGATAAAGACTTTTGTAAGCAAATCAACATGTAGATGACAACCTAAAAATTATGAATCATTCATTAACCATTGCAAAATGTATGTTAATAATTTTCAGCCCCTCAAATGCACATGTCACAAATCATGTCAATTACTCCACTGTTTTGCTTCACCTAAGTGCTTAAAACTTTTTAGCATATAATCTTGACATTTTAGTGACATTTCAAGTCATGCACAAAAGAGTAAATCAAGCACAAATAATAAAAAATGATTAACTCAAGATTGAAGTCTAAGTCTAATCATGAGCAATATTATTTATTGAATCTTTCTAAAACAAGTAAGAAGAATTTTCATGCATTAAAGAGGAGTCAATAAAAGCTGTTTTTCATTGTGGCATTTCACCAAACACTTGGTGTGTGCACTTTTGGTGGACGAAATTGAACATGTTTGGCACATAACCTACACCAAATTTTCAGAGAATAAAAGAAGAAGAAGACCAATTTAGAATATACAACAAAATTTCAATCAAGACAGAACATCAATTCAGAATATCTAGCCCTAACTTATGCTTGAAAGTGTAAGAAGAAAACAATAAACTAATGTACATATGTAACTCCTTGAACTTACTATCTTATTATTATTGATTTTTAGTGAAAATTTCTTTTCAACTTGCTTAAAAATATCAAATCAACATTTCTAATAATTGCTAAAAAGATTTTCATCACTGATTGATATCTACAAGTCTTGATGTAATATAAAATAAAGTACAGACAGATATTAATTCTATTACATAGTACAAATAACTAAAATATTTGTCACAACAAAACATCCTCAACCAAACATCTTCAACAAAGTCCTTTCTTCAGAAATTCGCTTGACAAATCTTTCCTTACTGTTCATCTGCTTGCCCAAATAAAATTGAGGTCATAGCAGGTGTTAACCACAGACACAAAATACAGGGTAAGTTTATGATAAACATAATTTAAGCAACAAAATATATTCAATATGCAGATGTTCATAATAACGTCCTCAAAGATGCATGATTCTCTTAGACTCTTATCATGATGCATGATTCTCTTAAACTCTTTCAATATTTGGTAGCAATTGTCAAGATAGCCCCATCCCTGTGGCACAAAACTTATCCGACCAGTCAGGGTCTCCCGGTGTTGCACAGGTTCTCACCCACACATCATGTGATCATAATGGGTGGTGTGATTCCCCATCGCAAGAGTCAACCCCCAGCTCAGACACCTTTTGTCTGAATGCACGGACTCAGTTCCTACAGCTATCTGACATACCTCCTCTTTGAGGCAACTTTTATACACACCTTCTCTCTGAGGCAACTCTTATGCACATGAGATACATGAAACTGATTCACTTAATGCATAACTCTTTTCATTTTATCAACTTATATTTATTATCAACATCAGTCTTCAATCACTATCTCATATACTTAACTCAGAAATTCAACATAAATCAAATACAAAACTCAGCTTGATACTCATGTATAGAAACTCAACATATCATTCATGTATAGAGATTCATAGAACACTTCAGCAAGTATAAAACTTCATTCAGGCACTCAATCATATAATTATAACTTAAATCCAACAATTACTCAGATACCAGTCATACTTCACAGAACTTCAAACACTTATTCAAACATAAGTAACACTTAAACTATCTTTATCATAAAACTTCCCTATACATACCTTATAACTACTTAATGAGCTTGTCTTTCTCTTACTAGAGTATTTTGCTAATAAATTTCATTACTGAGTAATATTTATAAATCTGAAGTAATATATAATAAGATTACAAACTGACATTGGTTCTATTACAGAGTACAACTAACTCAAAACACTCTGTAACAAAAGAATACATCTTCAAACATATTATCTTCAAACAAAATCCTCTTCCTGTAAACAGCTAGTATTCTCTCTTTGCTGAGCTTGTTTATCTCTTCCTAATATGCTAGCTCTTCTACACGTGATTTCTTCAAGATGGTGGGATCTTTTCCTACTTGATTTAGGCTTTGAAAAGGAGAGGATGAATATGAAATGAAAGAGATGGGAAGGAGAGGTTTCACGTGGAATAGGTGGAAGAATGGAGTCTTGAATGTGACTTCCACTTAAGGCTTTCTTCCCTTTATATTGAGTTTGGAAAATAATAAAATATTCAAGGACATTTCTACCCTTTCTAGCTAGTTACTCCCATTTGGTTTCGTTAGAACTTAGTTTCATCTTATTCCATTCCATCCTAACAAAACTCATAATTAATCTTTTAAATATTTTCTAAGTCATTATGCCTTCTTTACAAGTGTCTCTCCACTTGTCTAAGTCATGATGCCTTCTTTACAAGTGTCCCTCCACTTGTCTAAGTCATGAAGCTTCTCCCTTTTTCTTGCTCTTTCACGTGACCACAAGGGAAGGAAGTGAAGTTTTGCTTCCTTTCATGTTATCTTGCATAAATATTGTCCAAAGCATGACTTCATGGCCCTTTTTCTTCCCTTTTTCACGTGGACTTTGCTTTAGCCAAGGGGAAGATTTTTATCTTCCTTTCCTCCTTCTATATCATGTTTCATTTCCTTTTAAAGAAGAGAAAATTGTGTGGTTCTCCTTGTGTCCACATGTCACCTTTTATGAAAAAGAAAAATTCAATTCCAACATGACTTCACACATGGCATTCCTTAAGAGGAAGTAAAGTTCAATTTGAACTCTTCTACCTAAAGGATAATATTAGATAATAAAACTTTAGAGTTTTCCAGAACTGACTTCAATTACAGTATAAATTGCTCACAAGCAGTCTATACAGAGTGCTACACAGACCTTACATACAAGACTGCTCTTATCTTAATTCTGATTGGTCCGTTCTGCTTCTAACCATCAAAATTACTAAACCATCTTATTGAATAAGTCTATTCATCCTACAATTAAGAGAAAATTCCACAGATTCTATTTATCATTTTTCCATATTTTTCTTATGCTTGAATTCTCCTGGATAAAATTTCTAAGTTATGACCGTATAAAATTCATAGAAATCCTATTCTGAGGCTTATTGTCACAAAGTATTTTGGTAATTTGCCATCCAAGGACACTCTGTAATTTTATCAAGCTTTTACAAAATATCAAAGGGTGTTTTGGTAATTTTAGCCTCAAGGGTACTATGGTAATTTGTCACTCACCCTAGGGGTATGATTGTAATTTTACTATAAAATATCTCAACAAAATATCTAAGGGTATTTGTTTAATTTTGGCTCAAGGGTATTTTTGTAACTTCTATTTTAAAATATCTAACAAAAAAATATCCAATGGCATTATCGTCATTTTCACCTCAAGGGCATTTCCGTAATTTCTTCTTCAAAGGAAGGGTAATATGGTCATTTCTCTTCAAACATTTTTGTAATATCTCTAATTAATATTTCACCCAAATAATTTAAATATAGACCAATCAAATCTCACATAACCTAACACTCACATCAACAGTTGCACAAGAATAATTCATAAAATATATATTTGCAGTTATTGAAATTTCAGAGTGTTACAACATATACAAGAAAGCTTAGAAGAAATATTGCATACTTGTAAGTATTTTAAATGGATGAAGGAACTTACTTGATTGAAGTATGGAGAATGTGAAGAAATGGAGTGGCTTGGGTGAGTGTGGGAGAAGATGGAGAAGTTACAGCACAAAGCAAGAAGAAGAAGAAAATGATTTGGGAAAAATTTGGTGAATTTTGGTTTTTACCTTGCTACCTTGGCCTTCAGACATAGGCTCGCCCAGGCGAGCAATTTGCTCATGGTTCACTCGCCTAGGCGAGTTAAACCTGTTTTTTTTTATGTAGAATAAAATGTATAGTTATAAAATAGCCACACCGTCTTACTATATTTAATTTCTAATGACCTATATTTCAACATATACAAAGCATATAAAAGAGCAGTTTAGAACTTACTAGGTCGCCTCCTAGAAGCGCTTCTTTAACATCGTTTTAGCTGCACGCGTTTGTAGCTCAAGCTTTTTGTAATTAGACCACAGTGGTGAGTCTTTCAACATCACCACCTAAGTAGGGCTTGAGTCTGCTACCATTGACAGTCCAAGTTCTTTTTGTGGCTAGATCTTCAAGGGTCGCAGCTCCATGTGACATTACTTCCTTGATGGGGAAAGGTCCAGACCACTTGGACTTCAGCTTACCTGGAAACAGTCTTAATCTAGAATTAAATAACAAAACATGTTGTCCAGGATGAAAATTCCTTTTTAAAAGCTTTGATCATGGTAGAATTTAACTTTTTGCTTATAAAGTTTGGAATTTTCATAAGCTGAAGATCGTAATTCCTCCAGTTGATGAAGTTGGAGTTCCTTTGTTCACCTGCAGAAGTAGGATCGAAATTAAAAAATTTCAATGCCCAAAATGCTTTATGTTCTAATTCAACCGGTAAATGGCAAGATTTGCCATAAACCAATTGAAAAGGTGTAAGCCATGTAGGTGCTTTATATGTTGTCCTATATGCCCACAAAGCTTCATCTAGCTTCTGAGCCCAATCCTTTCTTGACTGGGCAACTATCTTCTCTAAGATTTTCTTGATTTCTCTGTTTGAAACTTCAGCTTGCCCATTGGTCTGGGAGTGATAAGGTGAAGCCACCTTATGTCTGACACTGTAATGTTAGAGGAGCTTTTTAAGTTGGGGGTTGTAAAAATGAGATCCTCCATCACTGATCAATACCCGTGGTGTCGCAAATCTTGTAAAAATGTTCTTCTTTAAGAAGCGAATAACTGTCTTTGCATCATCTTTTTGTGTAGCTATTGCTTCTACCCATTTAATCACATAACGCACAACCAACAAAATGTATTCATTTGAATAGGATGATGGAAATGGACCGATAAAATCTATCCCCCAACAGTCAAAAGCTTCAACTTCTAGAATGTTTTGTAATGGCATTTCATTTCTTCTGGAAATTCCCCCTGTTCTTTGGCAACTATCACATCTCTGGACATAAACATGTGCATCTTTAAACAAGGTAGGCCAATAAAATCCTGATTGGAGAATTTTTGCAGTAGTTCTTTCTCCATTATAGTGGCCTCCATAGGGTGAACTGTGACAATGCCACAAGATGCTTCTTGCCTCTCCTGAGTAACACACCTTCTCAGGAGATTATCTGCTCCAATTTTAAAGAGGTACGTGTTGGACACAGGGGGAGCTTAATGATGTTTGGAAGTCTTTGATACAAGAAGAGTTTTGTGCTTTCAACATGCTTGAAGACTTGGAATTTTTATGTAAAAGGAAAGCAATCTGATTGATCCATGCATTCATACATTCAATCATTCATTCATTGATTTAACAAAGTGGTTTTTATGAAAATCAAACAAAGCTTTCAATACTTTACTAAGGTTTTATTTTGACTCAAAGGTTTTTGGAAAAATTGTTTTTATACTGTTGTAATCGATTACATTAAAGATATAATTGATTAAATTGTTCTATGCTCATTCTGGAAAAGCTTTCAAGAATAAAGTAATCGATTACCTATCGAAATAATCGATTATTTAACCTTTGTTTTCACATACACTGCTTTGTTGAAAAAATCTAATCAATTACCAATAGATAGTAATCGATTACAAAGCTTTACATTGCTAACATGGTTTTAAGACTCTTTGGAAGAATCGATTACCAATAGGTAGTAATCGATTACACTGGCTTAATTGAAAATATTGTCTTCTTATCTTAATCGATTACCAAATGCTGTAATCGATTACATAGCTTATTCTATTTTACAAAGCTTCTTGATTTAATCGATTACCAAATACCGTAGTCGATTACATAGTGTATTTTGATAATTTGAAGCTTGCTGTCTTAATCGATTATAAGACACATTAATCGATGATTTTGCTCGTTGCTCATGTCCAGAAATTTGTAGAACACATTAATCGATTATAAGGTTGTTTTAATCAATTACATGAGCGTTTTAATCGAGTATTAGGTATGTTTAATCGATTACTGATAGTTACAAAAGTTTGTTATAAATAGAACCAAGGTTTAGCTTGTTTTGTAACTTGATCAATTCGTATTCTGAGCATACACCAGCTTTCTAAACACATTCAAAGTGATTTTCTAAGTTCTATGAGTTCTTGCTTCAACTAAAATACTCATGGGTTTTTGAGTGATTCTAAAAGCAAGAAGTTTCTTTCAGAAGGTTAAGGAAGAAGAATGTTCTGAGTTTGTTTTTGTATTTCAACCTGAGTTGTTCATTCATATGCATGTCATTCACTGGATCATCAGGTTGTTTCTTTCCTTAACTCATTGATTGTAATTTTGTTTACATAGTTTGTTGAATTTGGCTATTGTAATAGGATTCTTATAGCTTGGGACTAGAGAAGGGTTCTCTAGCATAAAGATTAGAGTAATGTTCTCTGAATCTTTCTCCTTAGAAGTCTAATAATGTTTTAGATTTTTGTTCTTTATCTAGGGTTGATAAATGAGAGATTCTTGTAAAAGCTTGTAAGAATATTTTATAATAGTGGAACTCTAATTCAGTGTGAATTAGAAGAAACTGAATGTAGCTTCATGTTTTGAAGTGAACCAGTATAAATTGCTTGTGTTCTTATTTCTATATCTCTAATTTCATCTTATTCATTGATCTTTAATTCTTTGAATCATATTCATTGTTTAACAGATTTTATTTTGATCTATTGAATTCTTGGGTTGAGCTATTTGATTGAGTAAAAGGTTTATTGGTTTTGTATGTGATAATGATCTTGAAACTCTGATTTGAATTTGATTTTAAAATACCAAGGTTCAACCAATTCACCCCCCTCTTGGTTGTTGTGAAGTATTCCTATTATTTTCAGTACGGATCATCCCACACAAAGAACTTGGCATCCCTGAGAAATTTCTTTCTTTGGTGCCATGTATAATCTTCAGGAACTGCTCCTGCTGCTTTGAAATTAGCCATTTCTACAAACCATGAAGGTGAACAATTTTTCATCAGGGAATTCTTCTTGAATCTCAGGATCTTAGGTGGCTACTTCTTAACTGGTGAGTGTGGAAAGATGATCAGCTACATGATTCTCACACCCTTTCTTATCCTTGATTTCTAAATCAAATTCCTGTAAAAGTAGAAGCCAACGAATAAGTCTAGGTTAAGAATCAGATTTGACTAATAAGTATTTTATTGCAGCATGATCGGTAAAAATCACCACTTTAGATCCTATTAAGTATGATCTAAATTTTTCCAAGGCATACACTATTGCAAGCAATTCTGAAAACAATAGGAATACCCACAATAACCAAGAGGGGGTGAATTGGTTTAAACTTGGTCTTTTAAAATTATTTATAAAATTAGAGTCAAAGGATCTTAATCACTTTTAAACCAAGAATGCTTTTAATCAATCAAATTACTATGCACAATAAATCAATAGCTCAAAACAGAACTTGTTGAGTAATAATAATAACACCAAGAACGAATGAACAAGATTACTTGAAGAGATAGAGATAAAGAAAATCAAAACAAGCAATTTATATTGGTTCACTTCTCAAGAGAAGCTACATCTAATTTCTTCTAATCAACACTAGATTAGAGTTCCATTATTATAAAATTCTGTTCTTACAAGCTTTACAACAATCTCTCTTTATCAACCCTAGATAAAGAATGGAAATCTAAAACCTATTAGACTCCTAATGATCAAGAACAAAACAACACCACTCTGTTCTTTCCTAGAGAACACTACTCTAGAACAAACTTCAAAGAACCCTTTACAATAGCATCAAATAATATAAATTACAAAAATGAAATTACACTCAAAGATTATGGAGAGAAACAACCTGATGATCCAATGAATATGAATGCATATGAGTTACCAATCAAGGTTGAATGCAAAAATTGAAGTTCAGAACATGCTCTCCATTACTATTTTGAAATCTCTTGCCCAAGAAATCATTCAATACCCAATAAGATTAAAAGTGGGACAAGATGTAAATAAACCCAGAAAATCACTTTGGAACTTTGAGAAGACTTGTGTGTATTCAGAAATTTCGAAGTATTCAAGTTAAGTTTCAAGCCAAGCCTTCCTTCTATTTATAACAGAGTTTTGTAACAATCTGTAATCGATTACACGCGCCCAATATCGATTAAAGTGTCACTTAATCGATTACAGAGTTTTGTAACAACCTGTAATTGATTAAAGTGTCACTTAATCAATTAAAGTGTTCAAGGCTCCATTCTGGGTTTCATAACAAACAAGATAATTGATTAAACCGAGCTGTAATCGATTAAAGCAGTGAAGGTTTGTATCTGAAGCCTCATGTGTAATCAATTACAATATTTGGTAATCGATTAAGGCAGTGAAGCAAGCTTTAAGAAACAAGCCTATGTAATCGATTACAAATAATGGTAATCGATTAAATAAGTGAAAACATGATTTTCAAGATAGCTTATGCAATTGATTACTGTAAATGGTAATCAATTAAAGCAACAATGTATTACTTTTGATTTACACTATGTAATCGATTACAAATGTTTGGTAATTGGTTAATATATTCATTAAAGCTTTTCCAGTTTTAAACACAAACCAAATAATCGATTAATCCATGATGTAATCGATTAAAATGTTCATCAAAGCTTTTCCAGTTTTAAACATGAACTAAATAATTGATTAATCTGCTGGGTAATCGATTAAAATAGTGAAATTACATTTTTCCAAAAACATTACCCATTTAGTTCTTTTTCGAAATAACTTTGATTCTTTGATAAAAACACTTAAGCATGTAAATGATTATATGCATGAAAATGCAAGGATCAATAGATTGACTTCTTATACACTTCATTTTGGATTTTAATCTTCAAGGTATGTGAAAAGCTCAAAACAATCTTCTAAGTCAAAAGCTTCATTCTTCTTGTTTCTCCCCCTATATCCAACAATCTCCCCCTTTATGGCTTTGAACATGCCAAATATTGATTGACTATGTGTTAGATATTTGAAGTGCTTTGAGGGATGAAAATGATAGAAGTCTTGAACTTTGTTTGAACTTTGCTAATCCTGAAAACAAATCAGCCTCTTTGCCAAAAACAAGTGTTAAGATATCTGTTGATATAACCATTGATCATTTACTTCTATTAGTTAGCTTCTGTAACTTAGTTTGCTCCCCCTTAGTTAATTTCATCATCCATCAATTTGTAAAAAATGCAGCAAAAAATAGAGCATAACAGAGAGCAAAATAGAGTTGGTTTTCAATCAATTTATCAATCAATTTTTCTCCCCCTATTTGACTTTTCAAAGGCAAAAGATAGCACAGCAAGTGAGAGAAAGAAATGTAAATTCATTAATCAAAAGAGGGACAATACATTAATCAGAAAACATAAAAAGAAAACAGAGCAATAATAGAAAATACAAGAAGCTTAAATTAGTTAGGAAAATCATCAAGCACAAGCCTAGCTTCTATGTTTTCTATCCTAGATTTTATCTCCTCCAAAGCTGAATTAGTCTCAAACCTCTGCTCATGGTGTAGGGACAAGTGATTTAAATGAACTATAAGATGGTTGAGCAGGGTCTTCATCTTCAGCCTCTTCACCAGCTTCTTCTTCATTTCCAGCAGCAGGGAACTGTTGGCCAGCCATTTGCCATCCATGAGGGGTTTTGACCATCCCAAGCTTGGTGAGATGTCTCTCTTTGATGAGACTATTGCTTGAGTTTGTGTTGTCAACAACCTCATTAGAGACATCTATATTAAAGTAATCAATAAACCTGGAAACAAGAACAGGATATGGAAAAGGGTAATTCATTAACCTCTTGGATTTAAGCATAATTTCTTCAAGAATGAGAATCCAATTCATCTGAATAGAATTCTTGAGACCATACACAAGTTGTAGGTCATCATCAGTGGCTTGGGCATGGTTGGTGGCTCTAGGGGTTAGGATGTAGGTGATTATGTAATGGATAAGTCTGTCGTCATGGGTCATTGGGCCAGTGCTTAGCCTAAGCTTCAGCCTCATTTAGGGATCAATAAGCATCCCCCTATAGGTCTCCAGCCTATTATAACCCCTAGTCTCTTCTTCAAATTTCCTTTCACCTTCAAAGGAAATACCAGCAACAACTCCCCAGACCTCAGGAGTAATTTCCATGGTAACTCCATTAACTTGGGAACGAAGGGTCCCATCCATAGAGCCCTTAGCATAGCTGTAGAACACCTTCACTAATTCAGGGTAATAGGTACCCTTCATCTCAACAAACTTTCTCAATCCCTGGGTTTCAATAAAAGCAGGGAATTGAAAACCTTCTCTAATGAACCAGTCAAGTTTAAGGTGTTTGGGAGAACAGACTAATTTGGTGGCATTGAACTGAAGATAGGTCATTTTGTCTCTCTCAGCAGGAAACCAATGATCTAACCTATTGACAGTAGGGTTAGAGGTTTCACTAGCTTTTCTTTTAGAGGTTTTGGTTCTCTTGGGTGCAGAATATTGAACTAGGGAGGAAAGGCTACAGACAAGGTTTCTGAACTCAGAGGAAGAAAGAAAAAGACACAGTAGTGCTTAAGATGGTGTGATTTCTCTCTTGAACATAGGCTGTATTTATAGAAGAATTTGGGCTCCAAAGTTCAAATTTGAAATGAGTAATAGTAATTTTTGAATTAACCCACTAACATTAAAGCACAGAAGATTCAAATTTTGAATTAGTTGGCAGTTGGGCAGTTACAATTTCCAAGAAAAACTGACATATTCAGCAGTAACTCCATGAATAATCAATTATATGCTTATGTAATCGATTAATTCGTAAGCAAAATCAGTTTCTGCAGCAGCTGTAATCAATTATTTCAGTGAGATTCAGTTAAAGAAGATGAAGTGTAATCGATTATTTATCCTAAGTAATCGATTAATACAGATAAATTCAAGTTTCAAACAATTTTTCAGTTCATGTAATCGATTACCATTCACCGTAATCGATTATTCCAGTGAGATTTCATTTCTGAAAAGATTTTTGACCATGTGTAATCGATTAATTAATTCAAGGCATAATCGATTATTCCAGTGAACTTTGGCTTTTTGAAATATTTTAGAAGGCAAAATAATCGATTATCTCGAGACTGTAATCGATTACATGAGTACAAAATTCATTCTAAAAAGCTTTTTAAGTGAATTTAATCGATTATTTCGATGGGTAATCAATTAATACAGAAAATTTATCAGAATGAACAGTATATATGTAGCACAACTTGGAATTTTGAAGCACATGTGATAATTGATCAATTAACAAGCTATTTCACATAGATAAACACATAACAATCAAGCTAGTAAAGATTAGATTCATCAAGAATACCTAGTATGTTTCTAAAAGTATAGAATCTATCTCTAGCCAAAGGTTTAGTGAATATATCACTCAATTGATTGTGAGTATCAATGAAGTTAATTTTGATATTACCCTTTTGGATGTGATCTCTTAGGAAATGATATCTTATCTCAATGTGTTTGATCCTTGAGTGCATTATTGGATTCTTGGAAATGTTGATAGCACTTGTGTTGTCACATAGCAGATGTATTTCTTTTAATTCTACACCAAAATCTTGTAATTGTTGCTTTAGCCATAGACTTTGAGCATAACAACTTCCAGCAGAGATGTACTAAGCTTCAGTTGTTGATAAAGCAACACAAGATTGTTTTTTGCAATGCCATGAGATCAGTGAACTTCCTAGTAGATGACAAGTTCCACTAGTGCTTTTTCTATCCAACTTGCACCCTGCAAAGTCAGAATCAGAATAACCAACTATATTGAGTGATGCACCTTTAGGATACCAAAGACCAACTTTTGGAGTTGATTTGAGATATTTGAGGATCCTTTTGACTGCAATGAGGTGTGATTCTTTGGGATTTGCTTGATATCTTGCACACAAACACACACTCAATATAATATCTGGTCTACTAGCAGTCAAATACAGCAAAGATCTAATCATTCCTCTAAACTTTGACTCATCAACCTTCTTTCCTTTTTCATCTGAATCTAGATAGGTTGAAGTTGCCATTGGAGTTGCAACATCTTTGTTTTTCTCCATTTCAAACTTTTTGATCACTTCAAGGCAATACTTGGTTTGATTTAGAAATGTTCCATCCTTCATTTGCTTCACTTGAAGTCCAAGAAGAATGTTAATTCTCCCATCATTGACATTTCAAACTCATTCTGCATAGAGGTAGAAAATTCTTTGCACAACATTTGATTAGTTGAACCAAAGATTATATCATCAACATATATTTGAACCAATAAAATATCATTGCTTTACCTTTTGATGAACAAGGTTTTATCAACATGTCTTCTTATGAAAGATTGTTCAAGCAGAAATTTGCTTAATGTTTCATACCAAGATCTTGGAGCTTGTTTTAAACCATAGAGCTTTCTTAAGTTTAAAAACATGATTTGGATGTTTGAAATCAGTAAAACCAGGAGGTTGCTCCATATATATTTCCTCCTCAATATATCCATTTAAGAAAACACTTTTAACATCCATTTGAAAAAGTTTAAAATCCATTAAACATGCATATGCAAGCAATAACCTAATGGCTTCCAATCTTGTACCTGGTGCAAAGGTTTCCTCATAGTCAATGCCTTCCTCTTGGTTGTAACCTTTTGCAACCAATATAGCTTTGTTTCTGACTATGATTCCACTCTCATCAAGTTTGTTTCTAAAAACCCATTTAGTGCTAATAGGTTTGAGAGAAGAGGTCTTGGAACAAGTTCCCAAACTTCATTTCTTTTAAACTGATTCAATTCATCATGCATGGCATGCATCCAATGTTCATCAATAAGGCTTGATCAATATTCTTAGGTTCTATTTGTGAAACAAAAGCCATATTACAACAGAGATTTATTAACAAAGATCTAGTAGATACTCCCTTTGAAACTTCACCAATGATATTGTCAAGGGAGAGATCTCTTGTAGTTCTCCAATCTTTTGACTCTTGGACTAGTATTGATTGTTTTGCTTCAACATTTGGTTCTTCTTTTTCTTTATCCATTGAATCATTAAGCTGAATGAACTCCTCCAAAGGAGCTGCATCTATATCACACTTCTTTTCCTCCTTGGAGGAATTAGATTCATCACAAATAACATGTACAGATTCTTCCATGCACAAGGTTCTTTTATTGAAAACTCTATATGCTTTACTATGTAATGAATATCCAAGGAAAATGACTTCATTAGCTTTAACATCAAATTTTCCAAGTGATTCTTTGCCATTATTTGAAACAAAACACTTACAGCCAAATGCTCTCAAATGATAAATGTTTGGTTTTCTACCTTTGTATAGTTCATAAGGGGTTTTCTTCAAAATAGGCCTTATTAGTAATGTATTCAAAGTGTAGCAGACTGTACTTACAGCATCAGTCCAAAAATATTTAGGCAAATTTGTCTCATTAAGAAGAGTTCTTGCACCTTCTTCAAGGGATCTATTTTTCCTCTCCACAACACCATTTTGTTGAGGTGTTCTTGGAGCTAAAAAATTGTGGTTAATTCCATTTTCTTCACTGAATTTTTCAAAATGTTCATTTTGGAATTCTCCACCATGATCACTTCTTATTGAGATACTTTTGCTTCCCTTTTCATTTTGAGCAAGTTTGGCCAATTTTCTAAAAGCATTGAAAGCATCACTCTTGGATTTCAAAACAAAGTCCATGTGAATCTAGAGTAATCATCTATAATGACAAGTCCATAGTAATTACCTCCTAAACTCATAGTTCTAGAAGGACCAAACAAATCTATGTGAAGTAATTCAAGGGGTCTTGAGGTAGAAACAACATTTTTACTTTGAAAATAATTTTTTGTTTGTTTCCCCTTTTTGACAAGCATCACATAATTTGTCTTTTTCAAACTTGAGTTTGGGTAAGCCAATGACTAAGTCCTTTTTAATTAGCTTGTTCATATGATGCATGTTAATGTGACTCGCTCTTCTATGCCATAGCCAAGATTCATCAATTTTACTTATCAAGCAAGAAGTGTTGTGAAAAAATGCATGATCTATGGAAAGTAAATAGATATTACATTTTCTTTTACCTATATGAATCACCTCACCATTTTGTCTATCACATATCATGTAGCAATTGTCATTGAATGACACTTTGAACCCTTTATCACAATGTTGGCTTATACTTAGGAGATTATGCTTTAAACCTTCCACATAAAGAACATTTCTTATTTTGGTTTTAAAGATATCTCTTATGTTTCCTTCACCTATTATCTTCCCTTTGTTGTTGTCTCCATAGGTGAAAAATCCACCATTTTTAAGAGTTAGATTTGTGAGCATTGATATGTCACCGGTCATATGTCTAGAGCATCCACTATCAAGATACCATAATGATGATCTTGCTCTTAGACATACCTGCAAAATTCAAATCAATTTTCAAAGAAAGGTACCCAATTGAGGTTGGGTCCATAGGGGTTAGCCACTTTCTTTATTTTGCACCCAAATACATTCTCCATTAGGCACATAGAATCTCCTAGCATAGAATTTATAAGAAGTATGTCCTTTTATCATACAATAGTTGCAAGTTACATATTTTAATGAATTCCTTAAGTAAATATTTTGATTGATCTTTGAATCATAGACATTCTTTTGATTTTTCTGTTTTGGTGGTACAAATACAGTTTTGCCAAAAGACTTTGAGCCTTGTTTGTAACCCAAACCAGAAGTATCTCCAGCATATTTTTGCACACTTATCATTTCAGCTAAATTGCATCTACCTTTATAAAGCTTTCTTAAAAGATCAATCAAATCATTATTCTTAGATAGGAGTAACATGTATTTTTCTCCTTGACTTCTTTTGTAATCATCAAAATCCTTTTGCAACATATTGTATTTGTCAACATTAGATGAAGAAGAAGCACATACACATCCATTCATTTTGTAACTTAAAACAAGTTTTTCATTTTCTTCTTTCAAGTCACTAATTTTAGCTTACAATTCTGTAATTTTAGCTTACATTTCATACTCACGTATTAAGGCATGCTTTCTTGATCTTCTTACTTCATCTATACCTTCATGAGTGATCTCCAACATCTCCTACATCTCCTTTACACTTTTGCACCTAACAGTTCTAAAGAATTCATCAGAAGAAAGTGCAGAAGTAATCATATTCTTAGCTTTAAAATCATATTGAACCATTCTCTTTTCAGCATCTGTCATTTCATCCCATTCTTTGGGAACCATATCATTACCAATAGTTTTTATAGGAATCACATGACCTTTTTCTATTGCATTCCAAGCACCTGGGACATTTGATTGAATAAAGATTTTTATTCTATTTTTCCAAAAACTGAAGTGTTCTCCTTCAAACATCGGAGGACGATTGAGGGAGGCACCCTCCTTGAAGGTAATTTGTGTGGTATTCATTTTCTTTTTAAAGAAAGATAGTGATCTTGAATAACACTCAAGAACCTGCTCTTGATACCAATTGAAAAAATAGGAATAACCACAATAACCAAGAGGGGGTGAATTGGTTTAAACTTGGTCTTTTAAAATTATTTATAAAATCAGAGTCAAAGGATCTTAATCACTTTTAAACCAAAAATGCTTTTAATCAATCAAATTACTAAGCACAAAAAATCAATAGCTCAACATAGAACTTGTTGAGTAATGATAATAACACAAAGAACAAATGAACAAGATTACTTGAAGAGATAGAGATAAAGAAAATCAAAAAAATAAATTTATACTGGTTCACTTCTCAAGAGAAGCTACATCCAGTTTCTTCTAATTAACACTAGATTAGAGTTCCAGTATTATAAAATTTTGTTCTTACAAGCTTTACAACAATCTCTCTTTATCAACCCTAGATAAAGAATGGAAATCTAAAACTCTATTAGACTCTTAATGATCAAGAACAAGAGAAAACTACTCTGTTATTCCCTAGAGAACACTACTCTAGAACAAGATTCAAAGAACCCTTTACAATAGCATCAAATAACAGAAATTAGAAAAATGAAATTAGACTCAAAGATTATGGAGAGAAACAACCTAATGATCCAATGAATATGAATGAATATGAGTTACCAATCAAGGTTGAATGCAGAAACAGAATTTCAGAACATGTTCTCCATTACTATTTTGAAATCTCTTGCCCAGGAAATCATTCAATACCCATGAAGATTAAAGAGTGGGACAAGAAATAAGTAAACCCAGAAAATCACTTTGGAACTTTGAGAAGGCTTGTGCGTATTAAGAAATTTCGAAGTATTCAAGTTAAGTTTCAAGCCAAGCCTTCCTTCTATTTATAACAGAGTTTTGTAACAACCTGTAATCGATTACACACGCTCAATAATTGATTAAGACGCATAAGTAATCGATTAAAGTGTCACTAATCAATTAAAGTGTTCAAGGCTCCATTCTGTGTTTCATAACAAACAAGATAATCGATTAAATCGAGCTATAATCAATTAAAGCAGTGAAATTTTGTATCTGAAGCCTCTTGTGTAATCAATTACAATATTTGGTAATCGATTAAGGTAGTGAAGCAAGCTTTAAGAAACAAGCCTATGTAATCGATTATGAATAATGGTAATCGATTTAATCAGTGAAAACATGATTTTCAAGATAGCTTGTGTAATCGATTACTGTAAATGGTAATCGATTAAAGCAGCAATGTATTACTTTTGATTTACACTATGTAATCGATTACAAATGTTTGGTAATTGATTAATATATTTATTAAAGCTTTTCCAGTTTTAAACATAAACCAAATAATTGATTAATCCGTGATGTAATCGATTAAAATGTTCATCAAAGCTTTTCCAGTTTTAAACATGAACTAAATAATTGATTAATCTGCTGGGTAATCGATTAAAACAGTGAAATTACATTTTTCCAAAAAATTACCCATGTAGTTTTTTTTCGACATAGCTTTGATTCTTTGATGAAAACACTTAAGCATGTAAATGATTATATGCATGCAAATGCAGGGATCAACAGATTGGCTTCTCATACACTTCATTTTGGATTTCAATCTTCAAGACATGTGAAAAGCTTAAAACAATCTTCTAAGTCAAAAGCTCATTCTTCTTGTTGCTCCCCCTATATCCAACAAATTCTTTTTCAGTTGTTGCATAATTAATTTGAGCATCATTCAAAACTTTGCTTGCATAATGTATGACATGGAAAACTTTGTTTCTCCTTTGACCCAAAACTGCTCCTACAGCATAATCACTTACATCACACATTATTTCAAAATCAAGGGTCCAATCAGGTGCAGTGATTATGGGTGCAGAAACCAGTTTTTGTTTCAAAGTCTCCAAAGCTTTAAAGCATGAATCATTAAAATGAAATGGGACTTCTTTGTTTAAAAGATTGCTCAATGGTTTGGTAATTTTGAAAAAATCTTTGATAAATCGCCTGTAGAATCCTGCATGTCCCAGAAAACTTCTAATGCCTTTGACATTGGTTGGTGGAGGTAATTTTTCAATAACATCCACTTTGGCTTTGTCCACTTCAATGCCCTGCATAGAAATCTTATGACCTAATACAATACCTTCAGTCACCATAAAGTGACATTTCTCCCAGTTAAGCACAAGATTGTCTCAATACATCATTTTAGAATAGTATCCAAATTAGACAGGCATAAATCAAAAGAAGCACCAAATATAAAAAAATCATCCATGAAGATTTCAATGCTTTTTTCAACAAGATCAGAAACGATAGCAAGCATACATCTCTAAAAGGTAGTAGGTGCATTGCAAAGACCAAAAGGCATTTTCCTATAAGCAAAAATACCGAAGGGACAAGTAAAAGTTGTTTTCTCTTGGTCTTCAGGATCAACATTGATTTGATTGTATCCTGAATATCCATCAAGAAAATAGTAATATTGTTGACTTGCTAGTCTCTCCAGCATTTGATCCATGAATGGTAATGGAAAATGATCCTTTCTAGTAGCTTTGTTGAGCTTTCTGTAGTCAATGCACATTCTCCAACCTGTAACAGTACAAGTTGGGATAAGCTCATCTTTGTCATTTTTAACAATAGTCATGCCACCTTTCTTGGGTACTACCTGTATAGGGCTTACCCATTGGCTATCTGAGATAGGATATATCATTCTAGCCTCTAGTAGTTTAACTACTTCTTTTCTGACTACTTCTTTCATGGTTGGATTGAGGCATCTTTGAGGTTGAGCAACAAGTTTATAATCCTTTTCCATTAAAATTCTATGCATACAATAAGAAGGACAAATACCTATTAGGTTTGATAATGTCCAACCAATAACTTTACTATTTTCCTGCAAGACTTTCACCAATTTCTTTTCTTCTTCCCCAAAAAGATTGGCATTGATGATCACTGGTTTTTCAGAATTACCTACAAGAAAAACATATTTTAAATGTGAAGGTAATACCTTTAATTCCAACTTTGTTTCCTCTTTCTGCTTCTCTTCCTTTAGTTCTTCAAAGAGGGATTGGTGATAAGGAATTTCTTTGCAGGTGTTCAGTTGATGAAGATACTCTGATTTTTCTTTGTCTCCATCTTCATCTTGATTTGCTTCAGTGAATGCTTTCTCCAAGCCATCTTTTCTGTGACGAAATCTTTTAGAGTCAGAAATTACCTCATCTAGGACGTTCACTCTAAAACATTCTCTTTTATCTGTGGGATGCTTCATGGCTTCAAGAGCATTGAACTGCACTTCATCATCGTGCACTCGTATAGTGAGCTTTCCTTCATCAACATCAATAAAACTTTGGCAGTCTTCACTGTCTTCATCCATATCCATGACTACAAAGTCAACTGGGAAGAAGAATTTGTCGACTTTCACCAACACATCTTCAATTATACCATAAGGATGCTTAATGGTTTTGTCAGCTAGCTGCAAAGTCCTCCTAGTTGGTTTGATTATAACATCTCCTATCCACTTAACCATGGATAATGGTATGAGATTGATTCTTGCTCCTAAGTCAACAAGAGATTTCCCCACTAATAAGTTTCCAATAGTTACAGGAATTGTGAAACTACCTGGATCTCTGGGTTTTTCTAGAATGGTCTTTTGGATGATTGTACTGCATCCTACATCCGTCTCTATGGTTTCATCATCTGTGTATCTCCTCTACTTTGTGAGTAGATCCTTCATGAACTTGGCATATGTTGGCATCTACTCCAATGCTTCAGAAAAAGGAATATTGATTTGTAGTTGCTTGAAGATATCTAGAAAATGTTTGTATTGCCTTTCTTTTACTTTCTTGGACGGAGCATATGAATAAGGCATATTTTGGACTGGTGGAGGAGTAAGCATAGCTTTCCCTTTATCAATTTTTTTCTTTTCTTCTTCAATCATTACTTTTTCTCAACTTTTTCATTTGTCTCTACTTCATTTTTTTCGTTTCCTTTTTCTTTTTCATCACTATTTTTCTCTACAACTCCTTCATTTTTCTTTTTCTCCTCATTCTCCTTCAAACCAACCACAGTCCCCCTTCTTGTTGTAATAGCCTTGTAGTGTTCCTTTGGGTTGACTAAGGCGTTTGCAGAAAAAGAACCACTTTCATGCTCAAAGAGTTGTTTTGCAAGTTACCCTACTTGGACTTCAAGATTCTTGATGGAAGCATCATTATTCTTTTGATTGCTGATGGACATTTTTATAAATTGGGTAAGAGTGCCTTCCATTTTTGTTAATCCATCAAGCTGAGCTTGTTGTTGTGGGTTCCTGTTTGAAGGACCTGCATAAGAATTAGAAGGACCTGAAAATATAATGAACACTTATGCAAATAACCAAGAGGGGGGGTGAATTGGTTTTACCTCAGAGTTTTTAAAAATTTCCTTTCAAAATATGTAACAGCGGAAGACTTTACAAAGATCATAACTATTTAAAAGCAATTGGAAATCAAATTACTTCATCAATCAAATTACTCTTGTGCAACAACCAAGTTTATATGATGAAAAAATTCTATACTTCAAGAATTTAAATGAAATATAAACTGTAATCAAATGCACACAAGTTTTATATTGGTTCACCTCTCAACCCCAGAGGCTAGATCCAGTTATCTTGCAACCAAATCTTGGTTAGAGTTTCACTATAACAAATATCTGTTCTTTACAAGCTTACAAATGATCTCTCTTACCCTCCCTAGGTAAAATTCAAAATCTACTTCCTATAGACTTTTTAAAAGACCAAGAACCAGAGATCCCTTCTCTGTTCTTCCCTCTAGAAACCCTTTTTAGAAAAGCTTTAAAGAAACCAAATGATATATGGAAATTACAGAACAATCAAACAGAAAATATTAAACAAACTCAAGCTTTAGGTACAAGAAGGATATCACCTTATAATCCTCAGCATTTACAATGATATGAATAATTCAATCAACCTGAGATTATATGCAAAAGATGACTACCAATCTTTCTTGATCACTTCTTTAAGCATTAGCTTGAGAAATCCTTCAATCCTTGAGTATCAACACTAAAAACTCAAGTAAATCTTCATGACACTCAACAAAATTGGTTATCTCACTAATTTTTGTCTTAGGTACACTTGAGAGCTTTATGAAAATGATAGGAACACTTCAATACAACCAAGAGGGGGGGTGAATTGGTTGAACCTTGGTAAATTAAAATTTTCACTTCAGAGTTTCCACAGGATCTTTATCACTTTAAAATATTTTTGAAACCAAGAATCTTGTATTCAATCAAATTCCTCTGTCAAGAAATCAATAAGCAATTTTAAAACTTTCTATGCAATGTAACTTGATTCACAACCAAAGCAATTTAGAGATGAAGAGAAAGGAATAAAGATCAGCCACAAATTTTATACTGGTTCACTTCAAACACTATGAAGCTACATCCAGTTCTTCCACTTAACACTAGAGTAGAGTTCCACTATTGCAAATAATATTCTTACAAGATATTACAAGCCTCTCTTTATCAACCCTAGATAAAGTTCAGAAGTCTATAACACTATTAGGCTCTTAGAGACTAATCCAAAACTGAGAACACTACTCAGCAACCCTTAGAGAAACACTATCTCTAATCTTCAAGTAAGAACCCAATTTACAATAGGCTAATTATAATAACCTAGGCTTTTTATAAAAAGGAGTAAAAGAAATAAACATTTAAATTTATAAAATTCTATCGCAAAAGCCTTAGTGACGGATTTAGCGACAGAATTAGCGACAGATTTAGCGACGGAGTCTGCGCCAGGATCGCCAGAGTGGCGCTAGGAGCGCCACAGGTGCTGGAAGTTGGCGCCAGGAGTGCCAAAGTGGCGCTAGGAGCGCCGCAGATGCTGGAAATTGGCGCCAGGAGCGCCAAAGTGGCGGCAAGGGCGCGGCATGTCGGTCAGGACTAGTATAAAAGGCCATTCACGTGATTTTTCTGAGGAAAACACTGTTTTCCTTCTTGGCCCAGGCAGCCATTGATGGGCATGAGAAGCTCCCTAACTTCATCATACTTCACCTAAACACCTCCTAATCACTAATAAACATGATTGGAACCTTGTGAGAGCTAAATTCCAGCCTGAGAATTGAGAGAAAACCCCATTCCATGAGGAACCTCAGAGAGCTGAGTTCTGAGA
The DNA here is from genome assembly GCA_007407185.1 of Glycine tomentella. NCBI lineage: Eukaryota > Viridiplantae > Streptophyta > Magnoliopsida > Fabales > Fabaceae > Glycine > Glycine tomentella. Next base: position 5,129 of record PYAF01003390.1, on the reverse strand, counting down.
GGAGAAGAAGGCGGTTCTTCGACACTAGAGCTGGGAGGAGGGATTCTCCGGCCTTTCCTCAGCGGTTTTGAGGTAAGAAACTCAGCTTTCACCGGTTAATTTGTGAATTGGGTAATGGGGTGAATAGTAAACCATCTGTGATAGGGCTGGAATTAGGCTTAGGTTCTTTAGAAAAGTATGATCAGGAGGTTGTCTTGAGTAATATGGGATTTTGAAATTGGAATTCTGATGAAGTTTTGGTTTGAACTTGAGATTGGTATGAGTAGGAAAAGAGTGAATGGATAAGGGGTTCTGAGGTAGAAATGAACCCAAGTGCCTATATGAGAATTGTTCATGGGGCCAAATAAACGGTGAATATGCATTAATATGTTTGATTTGGCCAGGATTGATAACTGGTAACTTATGAGCTAATTGATCATCGGATTGTCTAATATAGAGTCTTAAAAAGACTCTGAGACCATGGTCAGGCTAAGAATAATCCTGTTAAGGATCTGTGAGTGACTGATAAGATGATTAGACCGATAACTCTAAGCTAGACGATTGAGAGATTGCAGAAAGGAATTAAGTTTCCTTTCATTTCAACGATAGAGTACCGTTATTAGATACCTGGTATTAAGATTTGTAATGTTGACTGTGCTATTTGATTGCCAGAGGGCGAGACATGAGGAGGTCAGTAGCATGGACCAACCAGCTAAAGAATGAGGATAAAGCACGGCCATACCAGGTAAGCTCAGTGTTCTTTGGAGTGATTTCCCTGCTTGGGGGTCACTGTTTTCATTAGTTATGTACCTTATGTGATAATGAACACTAGGTTAGTGTTCTGATTGATGTTAGTATGACATGATGATGAGATGGACACTGTACTAGTGTCCTATGATTGATGATAAACCTAACACTGTGATTGTGTTAGGAATGATATTGGCTAGCTGATGGATATGTCAGACAGGAATATGATAATTAGTGTTAACTAAACACTAGGATAGAAGATAAGATGTGTTGGGGCATAAGAGAAATACCCGTGATATTCTAATGATTGATGAACACTATACTAGTGTTCTGTGCCTGATGATAAGCTAACACTGAGATAGTGTTATGCTATGTACTGATGAAAGTACTGTATGACACACTAAGCATGATGATGTTGTGAGTTGTTGATATATGTGTTGAGATATGTAAATGTTGAGGAACATGCCATTATGGCATGTTGGTATTGATTTTAGATTGACATTGTGAGAGTGTCATGCTTTGTCTTGATTATGTGATTAGGTGAGCATTCTCTGGCCAGAGAATAGTGGACTATGGACCCCTTTGGGAATGTGCCCACTCGGTGGATGATCTCCCTTGGGATAATCCAGGCGTCCATGTAAACCCTGAGTAGACGTGCCTACTCGGTGGATGATCCTATTCAGGTATTGGACGGTAAGTCCTGAGTAGATGTACCCATTCGGTGGATGATCCTATTCAGGCATAGATTGAGTGAGTTCTGGGTAGATGTGCCCACTCGGTGGATGATCCTATCCAGGTACTCAGTATAACATCCTAAATAGATGTGCCCTTCAGTGGATGATCCTATTCAGGTACGTAGTGTGAAGTCCTGAATAGATGTGCCCTTCAGTGGATGATCCTATTCATGCAATGTGAATGGATTGTATATGTTTGTTTTAGGCTGCTATGTGCATGCAGCTTGTTCATGTGAGCCGTGAAGGCTGTTTGTATGATGAAAACCTCAGGTATTGACTAGTGTCAGTGAGACCCTGGGGATGTGTGCTTGTTAGATGAGCTTCTTAGGCAGAGGCAATAAGTCCTAAGATAGGATACCTGTTAGATGATCATTCCCAGACTATGGACTAGGTGTACTCTCAGTCGGTATAATGGATTACCAATGTGGATGATATATATATATATATATGTGTGACTGAGATGTGATATGAAATGAGAAAGCCTAAATGGCTGATAAATATATGGTAGTTGATGAGAGAGATCAGATGGCTACTGTTAAGCCTAGCTAGTGTATTATTCTATGAAAGTGAACCAGGGGGAGGAAATACCTCCAAGAACCCTGAGTTTACTGAGATTTTTATCTCACCCCGTGTGGGGTTTATGTTGCAGGTGTATAGGCAGAGAAGATAGTTTCCTTGGTGAGAAGCCAAAATAGTCCAGCACTGTACGCTGCTTGGATTAGAGTCCGAGATCGTTGAGGTAGTCTTCTGTCTCCTGTCATATCTATAAAGATATGGTCTATATCTGCCTGACTTTGTTTTGTTATCTGGATCAATAAGGGCTAGATGTAGCTAAATTTGTGACTTTGTTTATGTGCATGTATTTGTACCATACGTAATGTATCAAGAAATACGATTCATATATGCTTCCGGAGTTTATTTTGTGCTATTCTGATATGGTAATAATGTTAATACACCGGGTGCACACGGGGTGTTACATTTTATGGTATCAGAGCAAGAATTCTTGATGGAAGCATTATATATGGTAATTTTGAGTTGTTTAGTACTGTTGGTTGAATCTGGCTTGATTATTGCATATGGGGACACTAGTGGTGAGCCTGATCAACTCACTGGTTTGGTGTGCATGTGCAATATCATGACCGGATTCTAGAGCAACAGTAGGATGATGGAAGCCCAGATTGATCCAGTGGTGGCTGTGTTGACAGCCATGCAGCATGAGTTGGCTGCAAACAGGCAGATATAGAAGACTGTGCAGCGCGAGATGGCTGCAATATTGAGATGTAGAAGCCTTGATGAAGGCTAGTTATAAGTTGTTTGAAGGGGTGAGGACTTTGAGTAAAGATGATAGACTGTTCTCTATACCTCTGACTTATGAGAGTAAAGATAGTTGCCATCAGGTTGGGAGGACCACCTGATAGAGGACCAGGTGTCCCGGGCCGGGGCTGACAATGAGATTGTAGTCGAGAGAGAGATGTTGGGAGCAATGGATTTCTACTCTCAGTAGCTGAGAGGTTGTTATGAGGTTATAGCCTGCGAAATACGAGACCGACTTCCAGATAGATGTTTTTCCCCATAAATGCTAAAAGATATAGCAGGCCAAGTGAGGGCCTTGTGTGGGGACTAATGACAATAGTTGGTCAAGCTTAAATGAGTTGGGTTACTGATGCAGGCTTCAGATGGACTCGACCGGCTGTAGAAGAGGTAATGACCCGAGGTTTAGAGGTGAACCCTTGAGGCCAGTCTTATCTCCCAAGGGTGATGCTTGGGGAAAAAGAGGGATCATTGAGGAGTGTGCCATCGGGTTACTGACATGTTAATCATGTGCCAAGAATGATCCCTATAATAAAGAAGGTCCATTAGTGGACAGATTAGTGATAATTACTGTGGTAATTATGGTAGCACAAACCATAGGCTGGATTTTTGCAGCGGAGGCCAGACAGGCAGTTAGAACTCCTTACTTGATTAGAGATATAAATTTGATCAATGTTACGATGTGAGCGTCTTGTGTAACTCTGGAGTTATTTGTTATTCTATTAAGAATGGTGTTGCACTATGGTCGAGCTGGTCGAGGTTTAGGCTGTTTCCTCCTATGAGATATCACTGCTCATAGAGAGCATTGTGGAGGGAATATGTACTACAGGGATGTTCAGTCTTGGATTGATGGCAGGGCATCTGCACTTGAATTGTGTTGCCTAGTTATACCTAACCTGAGAACCATCCGGGATATGGATTGGTTGGGTAAACATGGGAAGAGGCTGGATTGTTACAACCAGAGGATGGTTGAGAGTTCTGGTTGTGTTGCTTTGAGCTGTTGTGTATAGCAGTTGTTAGCTTGTATGATAAGCTAACAGATGATCTACTGTAGATCCTGGTGGTGAGCGAATTCCTGAGGATAATTCCAGAAAAGATTACACCGCTACCACCTGAGTGAGAGATAGAGACGTCTGTGAGTTGATTTTCGGAGTGGAATTAGTACTATGGAATTCCATTGGAAATGTACCCACTTAGTGGAAGATCTTTAGGCAACGTGGTGTTGTGCCTTGAGAGAATGTACCCACTGGATGGATGATCTCTCTCAGGCAATGTGGTATGTCAGGCATGTTGTGTGATGTTGATTTCACTACTTGATGCCAGACGTCTCAGAATTATTCCCAGACAGGGGAAAGGGCTAGTGGAATGCCAGGTTGGCACAGTATGATTATTGGCTACCAGAGATTTTGTAGTCGTATGATATATTATGCAGTTGGGGTATCGGTGGACCCCAGAGAGATGAGAGGTGGTGATGTATTGGGAGAGACCCAAGGACATACATGAGATTTGGAGTTCTTTGAAAGAACAGATGATTATAACTCCAGTGCTGATTTCTTGACCTGGGTAAAGGTTAAAGGTCACTGTGATACTTCCAAGCGAGGACTTGGATGAGTATTATGGCAGGATGAAAGGCTGTTGCCTAGATTTCAGGCAACTGAAGCCTCCTGATGAGTTTTATCCACTCATGACCAGAGTTGCGCAGAGGAAGCGTGATGGGGAGTTACCACCTGTATGGTAATAGGTTAGTGGTGGCTGGTAACCACAAGAATTGCATGTACCTGCGGAGCAGATATTGCTGGGTATGAGATATAGACGAGGAATGAGATTCCTCAAAGGATGATTAGAGTTGAATGCTGTGATAGATGTCTGAGCAGGAAGCATGTGAGTTTTACCTGCATGACGATCTCAGACCCTGAGTGTTGCGTGATTACGGCAAGTGCACCGATCGTTAACAAGTAATAAAGTAAGTAAGTGAGTTATCGTCTCCACAGGGATTGGGGTAATTTTCACAGTAAAAGAAATGTCGTGATTGAAAGTAAACAGAAATTTACGCACAGAGAATGTTGTTGATTGATTGGTTGTTGAATTATAAGACAGAAAGTAAACAAATGCAGTAAATTGAATTAACTTTACCAATGGATGATGAATTGTAGTCAGGTGCAATCCCTTCTGAGTCCTCCTCTTTTACTTGACTGGTTTGTTAAATTAAGTTAATGTGCACATATGATAAATCTTTTCTATAGTTGTGAAACCTAGATAACTAGCGAGTCAACCCTTTAATTGATCAAAGAACCCTAAACTTATAGCGATTCTGTCGAATTAAGCATGTAAAGAATATATCATATGGGGTCGTGTTAT
>PYAF01003389.1:13047-32213 GCA_007407185.1 Glycine tomentella | reverse complement strand
TAGATGAATTGTTGATTATAACCATGATGATGATGATGTTTCTGTCTGTGTATCTGTTGTCAGTGAACCAGGGGAAGGAAATACCTTCAAGGGCCCTGAGTTTACTGAGATTTTATATCTCACCCCTTGTGTGGGGCTATGTTTTGCAGGTGATTCGTCCAGAGCAGCAGAGAGATCCCAAGGCAAGAAGCCTATGCAGTATTAGCTGCTGGTGGATACCTTATGATAGAGGACTTGAGCATGTTGCTCACATGCTCTGATTTTTGTTTTGGTTATGTACTTTGATGTACCCTGATGGGATATTTGTACAGTTTTGTATTGTACAGTGGAATTTTGATGTATATTCACCATATTATGATGTACAGTGTTCTGATAGTGACTTTGATGATGTCACTTCTAGTGTATGCTTCCAAACTGCTTAAACTCTGATTAACTGCTTGTTTGTGATGTGTGGTTAGTAATGACCCTGATTAGTAAATTGGGGGCGTTACACCTGGTGATTGTCCACAGGAAGAGGAAGCACATTACATGCAAAATCCGTCAAGACCTCAAAACTACCAAGGAAATTACCAAGGCTATCGTGGTGGTCCAGGTTCTAATCAACCTTATATTTGGAGGCAGAATAATAATGTTTATGTACCCACTAACCCTCCTTATGCAGGTCCTCCTAACAATTCCTTTGCTAGTTCTTCTAACTCTTTTCCAGGTTCTTCAAATAGAAATTCACCTCAGTAAGCACAGTCCGATAGATTGACTAAGATGGAAGACACTCTGACACAGTTTATGCAAATGTCCATCAACAATCAAAAGAACACCGAAGCTTCTATTAAGAATTTAGAAGTTCAAGTGGGGCAGCTTGCAAAGCAGTTAGCTGATAATGGAGGTGGGTCTTTCTCAGCCAATACCCAAGTTAATCCCAAGGAGCAGTGTAAAGCAATTGTCACTAGAAGGGGAACTGTTGTGGGTAGGAAGAATGAGGAAGAAAAGAAAATTGTAGAGAAAAAAGATGAGTTGGAAAAAGAGAATGAAAAAGAAAAAGAGGAAGAGGATGAACCTAATGAGAAAATTGAGGAAAAAGTGGTAAGTGAGGAGAAAAAGAAAAGGAGTGATAAAGGCAAGTCAGCCTTAAACCCGCCACCAATCCAACATATGCCATATCCACATGCTCCATCCAAAAAGTCAGAAGAAAGGGAGTACAAGCGTTTTCTTGACATCTTCAAACAACTACAGATAAATATCCCTTTCTCTGAGGCGTTGGAGCAGATGCCAACATACACCAAGTTCATGAAGGATCTCCTAACTAAGAAGAGAAGATACACCGACGAGGAGACCATAGAGCTGGATGCAGGATGCAATGCCATCATCCAAAAGACTCTCCCAGAGAAGTCTAGAGATCCAGGTAGCTTTACAATTCCTGTTACTATTGGTAACTTATCTGTGGGAAGATCTCTTCTTGACTTAGGTGCAAGCATCAACCTCATACTATTATCCATGGTTAAGAGGATAGGAGCAGTCGTAATCAAACCAACTAGGATGACGCTGCAGCTAGCTGATAGATCAATCAAGCATCCATATGGCGTGATTGAAGATGTATTGGTAAAAGTCGACAAATTCTTCTTCCCAGTCGACTTTGTAGTTATGGACATGGATGAAGACAGTGAAGTACTATTGATTCTTGGTAGACCTTTTATGAAGACTGCCAAGGTGTTGATTGATGTTGATGAGGGAAAGCTCACTGTCAGAGTCCAAGATGATGAAGTTCAGTTTAATGTTCTTGAAGCCATCAAACACCCAGTAGATAAGAAAAAATGTTTTAAAGTTGATGTTCTTGATGAAGTTATTTCCGAATCTAGAAGATTCTTGCACAAGAAAGATGGGTTAGAGAAAGCATTGACTGAAACCCAAGAAGAAGATGAAGATAGCATCACCTCTGAGTATCTTCATCAACTGAATACCTGCAAAGAGATACCTGTTCATCACACCATCTTTGAGGATTTAAAGGAAGAAAAGAAGGAAGAGGAACCAAAGCTAGAACTTAAGGTACTTCCTTAACATTTAAAATATGTTTTTCTTGCAGGCAATTCTCAGAAACCTGTAATTATCAATGCAAATCTTTTTGAGGATGAAGAAATGAAGCTAGTGGAAGTCTTACAACAAAATAGTAAGGCTATTGGTTGGACCTTGTCAGACTTAACAGGTATTAGTCCTTCATACTGCATGCATAAAATTTTAATGGAAAAAGACTATAAACCTGTTGCATAACCACCAAGGCGTCTGAATCCAACCATGAAGGAAGTAGTAAGGAAAGAGGTGGTAAAGTTGTTAGAAGTAGGCATGATCTACCCCATATCAGATAGCCAATGGGTAAGCCCTGTTCAAGTGGTGCCAAAGAAGAGTGGTATGACAGTCATCAAGAATGATAAAGATGAGATGATTCCTACACGTATTGTCACCGGATGGCGAATGTGCATTGATTATAGGAAGCTCAACAACGCCACCCGTAAGGATCACTTTCCTTTACCTTTCATGGATCAAATGCTAGAAAGGCTCGCAGGTAAGAAATTTTATTGTTTTCTTGATGGTTATTCTGGATATAACCAAATCTATGTTGATCCACAAGACCAAGAGAAAACTGCATTTACTTGTCCTTTCGGTATTTTTACATATAGAAAGATGCCATTTGGTTTATGTAATGCACCTGCTACATGTTTTCTATTTTTTCTGATTTAGTTGAAAAAAGCATCGAAATATTCATGGATGATTTCTCTGTTTTTGGTACTTCATTTGATACATGTCTGTCTAACCTTGATACTGTTTTGAAGTGCTGTATTGAAACTAACCTTGTGCTTAATTGGGAAAAGTGTCACTTTATGGTGACTGAAGGTATAGTATTAGGTCACAAGATTTCTATGCAGGGTATTGAGGTAGACAAGGCTAAAGTGGATGGCATAGAGAAATTACCTCCACCAAGCAACGTCAAAGCCGTTCGAAGCTTTCTGGGACATGCAGGATTCTACCGACGGTTTATTCAGGATTTTTCAAAAATTGCTAAACCACTTTGCAATCTTTTGAATAAAGATGTCCCATTTCAATTTGATAATTCATGTTTACATGCTTTCAACACTTTGAAACAAAAACTAGTTTTTGCCCCAGTAATCACTGCACCAGATTGGAATCTTGATTTTTAAATTATGTGTGATGCAAGTGATTACGCGGTGGGAGCAGTTTTGGGTCAAAGGAAGAATAAGATTCTTCATGTCATACACTATGCAAGTAAAGTTTTAAATGATGCTCAAATTAATTATGCAACCACTGAAAAAGAATTACTTGCTATAGTGTATGCATTAGAAAATTTAGATCATATCTTATTGGATCAAAGGTGGTAGTTTACACCGATGATGCCGCAATAAAATATTTATTGGTTAAAACTGATTCTAAACCTAGACTTATCCGTTGGATTCTATTGTTGCAGGAATTTGATTTAGAAATCAAGGATAAGAAAGGGTGTGAGAATTATGTGGCTGATCATTTATCAAGACTAACTAATGAAGCCACCCCAGATCCAGAAATCGTAGAAGAATTTCCTGACAAGAAACTTCTACATATTTCTGAAAGGCCATGGTTTGCAGAGATGGCCAATTTCAAGGCAGTTGGTGCAATTTCGGAAGATTATTCTTGGCACCAAAGGAGGAAGTTTCTCAGTGATGCAAAGCATTTTGTATGGGATGATCCTTACCTCTTCAAAATAGGTGCAGATAACTTTTTGAGAAGATGTGTGACCCAAGAAGAGGCAAGGAACATTCTGTGGCATTGTCACAATTCACCTTATGGAGGGCATTATAATGGGGAAAGAACTGCGGCAAAGGTTCTGCAAGCATGTTTCTATTGGCCAACAGTGTTTAAATATGCCCATGAATATGTGTAGAGATGTGACAACTGTCAAAGAACCGGAGGAATATCAAGAAGGAATGAAATGCCCCTAAAAAATATCTTGGAAGTTGAAGCATTTGACTGTTGGGGAATTGATTTCATTGGTCCATTTCCATCCTCATATTCTAATGAATACATCTTGCTAGCAGTGGATTATGTGACCAAGTGGGTTGAAGCAATAGCTGTGCAAAAAGCCGATGCAAAAACAGTTATTCGTTTCTTAAAAAGAAACATTTTTGCTAGATTTGGAACACCAAGAGTGCTAATCAGTGATGGTGGTTCTCATTTCTGTAATGCTCCACTACAAAAAGTCCTTCAACACTATGGTGTTCGTCACAAGGTAGCTTCTCCGTATCATCCACAGACAAATGGGCAAGCTGAGGTTTCAAACAGAGAAATTAAAAGAATCTTAGAGAAGACAGTTGCCCAGTCACGCAAGGATTGGTCTCAAAAACTTGATGAGGCTCTTTGGGCATACCAGACAGCTTTCAAGGCACCTACTGGGCTCACTCCATTTCAGTTAGTTTATGGCAAATCCTGCCATTTACCGGTAAAGTTGGAACATAAAGCTTTCTGGGCCTTAAAATTCTTTAATTTTGATACTAACCTTGCAGGTGAACAAAGGAAGCTACAATTGCATCAACTAGAAGAGATGAGGCTATCAGCTTATGAGAATTCAAAGCTTTATAAAGAAAAAGTTAAATTTTATCATGATAAAAAGCTTTTAAAGGAATTTTCATCCTGGACAAAATGTTTTATTATTTAATTCTCGATTGAGATTGTTTCCAGGAAAGCTGAAGTCAAAGTGGTCCGGACCTTTCGTTATAAAGGAAGTCAAGCCCTACGGAGCTGTGATACTAGAGGATCCCAGTACAAAAAGAACATGGACTGTTAATGGAAGCAGACTCAAGCCATATCTAGGTGGTGAATTTAAAAGGCTCGCCACTGTGATACATTTTCAAGACACTTGAGCTGCTATGTGTCCAGCTAATAAGACGTAAAAGAAGCGCTTCTAGGAAGCAACCTAGTCAGCTATGTTTTCAATCTTTTCTTATATTTTTAAATATAAATATTTATGTATATATATGTCTACAATAGGATAGTAAATATAGGCTAGTGAATATAGATAGTATATTTATATTTCTTAAAAAAAAAAAAGAAAAAAAAAGTCCCTTTAGCTCGCCCAGGCTAGAGGAACTAGGCCAAATTGGCCGCCTAGGCGAGTACCACGTACAAACAGGTATATGTTTTTACTTTTGGTGAATTTTTTTGTGCTTTCACCCAATTTACTTCACCTTGGCTGTACCATTTCCTCACTTCTCTTCATCAAGCTCGCCCAAGCCACTGTCCACATCCAATTTCTTTTCTTTTCTCTCTTCTTCATCACAAGTAAGTCATAATTTATCCATTCTCATGTTAATTACTATCCCAATTCGTGTAATTCTATATTTTTGTGCTTTATCATCAACAAAATCCTCTTCTTGCTTCCTTTCATTGCTCGGGTTAGAGAAATATAAATGTTCTACAATATTTAGAATGTTTCTGCTGTATATATATGCTATGATCACTTCTTCTCTTCATTTCTTTGCAAATTTTAGTTTAAGCCATGTACCCAAGTGATGTAATCCAAATCAAGGCAAGTGAAGGAAGATTTGGAGTTACACATGGAAGCACTTCCTGGGGGATTAAAAGGACCAATGACAAGGGCTAGGGTGCAAATACTTCAAGATCAAATCCAAGCCAACCTTAGCTTCTTGAAGGATCATGAAAAAGGCTGTAAAAAGATAAATTTGTATGTTGTAATCGATTACCAACAGTCTGTAATCGATTACAGAAGCTTGTATATTTGTCAGAATAATAGTTTTCTCTGTAATAATCGATTACAAGCTCCTTGTAATCGATTACATAGGCATTTTAGGATTTTGGGTCGCTCTGTAAAAATCGATTACAAGTGACTTGTAATCGATTACATGCTTCGGGATAATCGATTACTACCCCCTTGTAATCGATTACAGCAGGCATCTGTAGCTTGTGTTTTGAACTTTGGTTGATGGTAATCGATTAATCCGATGTGTAATCGATTACCTAAAGCTGTATGAGTTTAGGAGCCTCTGGAATAATCGATTAAATCATATGGTAATCGATTAATTTGTTCTTGCTCATTTTCCAGAAAGGCAATGAACAATTTAATCGATTACAGAGCATTGGCAATCGATTATTTCGCCTGAAATAATCGATTACACGTCGTTGTAATCGATTAAATCCGTCGCGGATGCTGAAGCGCCAATTTCTGTTAGTTAGTTATTTTCATTAGCTTCCCTTGGAAGCTACATTTGCGTTTCATTTAGATTAGATTTAGGCTCATTTAGCTTTCATTTTTGTGGTCTATATAAACCACAAACACCAAATTGTAAAGAACTTTTTGATCATTGAATGAATTTGGCTCATTGTGAGTGTTTGAGGTTGAGAGGATTCTCCCTTGTTCTTAGTCAAGAACTTCTTATTTCTTATCAATAGCTTCTGAGCTATTGTGGTGATTCTTGCAAGACTTATTGGAATTCCTATTCCATGGTGTCAATCCTCTTCCATTTCCAATCTTCTTTCCATCAAACCATTTCTTTAAATCCTAAAATCTAAAGAGTTGTCCAAAACAGAGCACTTCTCACTCTGTTTTAGTTTTTCATTGAAGAATTGATTCCAATTCAAGGTAGATCGGGACAAACAAGACTCCTAGCTGATCTGGAGTCTATCATATGGTATCAAGAGATTGTTCCTTGTGGAAATCTTCTTCAATTTCAGTTTTGGGTTCTTCAAAGGTAAAATTCTGCACAAAACCCAAAAACGAAAATTTCATTTCAATTCTGTGTTTCTTGTTGTTTTCTTCTAATTCTTGTTGGTTTGGACTTGTTGTGTGTTCAACCACGAAACCCTAGTGTGTTCTTTAAGTTTCCTTTTGAATTCAAGTCTTTCAAATTTTATTTTTTCTCATATTCTTCTTGTGTTCTTCATAGTTTTCTTGATTCTTAGCTTTGATTCTTGTCAATTGATATTCAAGTGTTGTTGTTGTGTGCTGAAAAACTGAAATTTTTTTTTTCTATTTCGTGTTGATCTGAAAAGAAAAAGACAAACAAAAACAAAAGAAATCTACATCAAGGTTAGAAAAAGAAAGAAAGCAAAAGAAAAAAGTGCCAATAGCTGGAAAAACGAAAATAAAACAGAAATCAAAGATCAAAGAAAAACCAAGTTACAAAATTACAATTTGTATGCTGCTTTGAACAACAAATCAAGGGAAAAGTGTGTGATTTTCAGTATGCATGAACTTTGTTTCAACAATTGCATTTCATTGAATATCAATTGGGTTGACAAAGCTTGTTAAATCTGAAGTTTCCTTGAGTTGTCTCATTAATTCCTTTTGAGTAGTCCTTTTCTAAATTGTGCTTTGTTGCTTGTCATTTTAAAATTCCTTAAGTTTTGTCTTAGAGTTTTCTATTCTTTGGACTCTTAAGCCTTGTCTAGAATCATTTCATATTTCACTCTAGTAAGAGAAGCTTGATTTGATTAGAAGTTTTTGTTTAAGAGCTATAGAGAGGATAAGAGTGGGAAAAGGCAAGAGAGAACATTATAGAAAAAGCCTTGAAAGTGTGCAAACACGAGAGTGAGTGTAAACACTTAGAGAGTGGTGAGGAATTTTATATATCTACTTGTGTTTTGCTAACCATTTCTTTGTGAAGGATGAGTTCAAGTAGAGATGAAGATTTGTCACCTAGGACTTCTAGGTTGGTAGAAATTTTAACTAAAAAGATGGATGAAAAGTTTGAGGAGTTCAAAAAAGATAAACCAAGAAAGAGTAGTTCCATTGGAAGTGTGGATGGAATGGGTAGAAGTAGTAGAAGAGGGAGTGATTATGCTTCTTCTCATGGAGCAAATTACTATGAGGAGAGGAGGAGAGAACATGATAGGAGGGAAAATCATGGGAGACATAATCCTAGGAGGATAAGGAGAGAGCATAGAGGAGATGAAGATAGGAGGTTAGGGAGAGATGAGAGGAATGAAGGTTTGGGGGGAATTAAAATTAAGATTCCAAAATTCCTTGGTACTAATGACCCTAATGAATTTTTTGAATGGGAGATGAAAGTTGAGCAGATTTTTTCAAGTCAATATTTTGAGGAGGATAAAAAAGTTACTCTTGCTACTATAGAATTTGAGGGTTATGCTTTAACTTGGTGGAATCACATGCAAAGGGAAATAGAGAGAGGAAGAATGCAAAGAGTAAATACTTGGGAGGACTTGAAATCATGCTTGAGAGGTAGATTTGTTCCATCTTATTACTCTAGAGATGTTCACAATCTTCTTCAAAGACATTTCCAAGGTTCCAAAGGTGTTGATGAATATTATAAGGAAATGGAGTTGATGATGATGAGGGCTAGAATTGTGGAACATAAGGAAGCAACTATGGCTAGGTTTATTCATGGGTTGAATAGAGAGATTCAAGATGTGGTAGAATTATATTCTTATGAGACAATTGAGGACCTAGTGCATAAGGCTCAAAGAGTGGAACAACAAGTGAAAAGGAGGAAAATTCCCTACTCTAGGTCTAATGGAGATGCAAATTCTAGTTGGAGAGATAGGCCTAAAGGAGAGAGTTCCCCAATTAAAAGAAGAGAAGAGAAGGTAGAAAAGCCAAATAGAAAGGTAGAGCAAGTTACTCCAACAAAAACTGGAAGTATTAAATGCTTCAAATGTCTTGGGAGAGGACATATTGCTTCCCAATGTCCTAATAAGAGAACTATGACATTGCTAGAAAATGGGAAGATTACTAGTGAATCTTCTAGTGAAGCATCTAGATCTTCAAGTGAGGAAGAGAAAGCCATTACACTTGTGGAGGCGGAAGAAGGAGACCTTTTAATGGTGAGAAGAATGTTGAGTAATTTGTGTGTAGATACTCAAAGAGAAAATATTTTCCACACAAGATGCTTGGTGAAAGACAAAGTATGTTCACTCATCATTGATGGTGGAAGCTGTACAAATGTAGCTAGCACAAGAATGGTGGAGACATTAAAGTTACCTACCACAAAACATCCAAAGCCATACAAGCTACAATGGCTAAGTGAAAGTGGAGAAGTGGTGGTAAATTCTCAAGTGCTTATTCCTTTTTCTATTAATGCTTATCATGATAATGTTCTTTGTGATATTGTTCCTATGGAGGCTGGCCATATTCTTCTTGGTAGGCCATGGCAATATGATAGGAAAGCTATACATGATGGCAAAGAAAATACTTTTGAGTTTGAGCACAATGGCAAGAAAAATATTTTAAGACCATTGACTCCTAGACAAGTGTTTGAAGATCAAATAAAGATGAAAGAAAAGAGAATAAAAGAGCTAAAAAAAAATACTGCACTTGAAAAGAGAAAAAAGAGTGTTGTACAAAAAGGAAAATATGGTGAGAAAAAAAGAAAGGAAAAAGAAAATAGTCATAAAAAAATTAAAGAGATTAAAGAAAGCTTTTTCTTGAGAGGCAAAGATGTAAAGAGAGTTTTACTAGCAAGACCATCTCTTCATTGTATGATGTCTAACTATCTTTGTTTAAATGTTGAAAGGGAAGGAGGAAAGGTGCTGAAAATGATGCCATCTCTTTTTGTGGAGAATGCAATGTCTTGGAAGCAAAAATATGAAGTTCCTTTCAAAACTTTTAATAATAGTTTGTCTTGTGTTTTTAGTCTTAAATTGCCTAGTTTTAATGTTTCTTGTGAAGTGAGTTGGGATGCATCTACTATAAGCATTGGTAGAATTTTGATACATGATAACTATTCTATTGCTTATGGTAGTGAGAAATTAAATGATGCATGTTTAAACTATTCCACTTATGATAAGGAGTTGAGTGCATGTGTTAGATTCTTGCAAACTTTGCAACATTACCTTTTACCAAATCAATTTGTGTTTAATAGTGATCATAGGTCTATTGAACATTTGCAAAGTCAAAGCATGAACAATGAGAAACATGCTAAGTGGGATATAAAAGGCATTTTGAGGGATAGTGAGGATTGTTTATCTCACAATAGAGTAGCTCATAAAACTACTTTAATACATCCTTTTCAAATTGCTTATGGCACAAATTCTGCAACTATTTTTGCTTTATTGTCATTACCTAGCATTCCTAATATGATGTTTAAAGTTTTTTATGTTAGGAAATTACATGAGCAAAAACAGGTCCATGTGGAGAGGGCATTGGCACAATATGTTACACAATCCAATAAGCCCAAGTGGAGGGATAAATTTCCTCTAGACATTCTTGAATTGCAAGGTGAGTATGCTGAGCTTAATACTTTCAAAGTATGTGATCTCTCCTTGTTTTATGCAGGTCAAAATAAAGCTTTGAACTTGAGGACAAGTTCTCTTGAAGAGGGAGGGGATGATGTAATCCAAATCAAGGCAAGTGAAGGAAGATTTGGAGTTACACATGGAAGCACTTCCTGGGGGATTAAAAGGACCAATGACAAGGGCTAGGGTGCAAATACTTCAAGATCAAATCCAAGCCAACCTTAGCTTCTTGAAGGATCATGAAAAAGGCTGTAAAAAGATAAATTTGTATGTTGTAATCGATTACCAACAGTCTGTAATCGATTACATAAGCTTGTATATTTGTCAGAATAATAGTTTTCTCTGTAATAATCGATTACAAGCTCCTTGTAATCGATTACATAGGCATTTTAGGATTTTGGGTCGCTCTGTAAAAATCGATTACAAGTGACTTGTAATCGATTACATGCTTCGGGATAATCGATTACTACCCCCTTGTAATCGATTACAGCAGGCATCTGTAGCTTGTGTTTTGAACTTTGGTTGATGGTAATCGATTAATCCGATGTGTAATCGATTACCTAAAGCTGTATGAGTTTAGGAGCCTCTGGAATAATCGATTAAATCATATGGTAATCGATTAATTTGATCTTGCTCATTTTCCAGAAAGGCAATGAACAATTTAATCGATTACAGAGCATTGGCAATCGATTATTTCGCCTGAAATAATCGATTACACGTCGTTGTAATCGATTAAATCCGTCGCGGATGCTGAAGCGCCAATTTCTGTTAGTTAGTTATTTTCATTAGCTTCCCTTGGAAGCTACATTTGCATTTCATTTAGATTAGATTTATGCTCATTTAGCTTTCATTTTTGTGGTCTATATAAACCACAAACACCAAATTGTAAAGAACTTTTTGATCATTGAATGAATTTGGCTCATTGTGAGTGTTTGAGGTTGAGAGGATTCTCCCTTGTTCTTAGTTAAGAACTTCTTGTTTCTTATCAATAGCTTCTGAGCTATTGTGGTGATTCTTGCAAGACTTATTGGAATTCCTATTCCATGGTGTCAATCCTCTTCCATTTCCAATCTTCTTTCCATCAAACCATTTCTTTAAATCCTAAAATCTAAAGAGCTGTCCAAAACAGAGCACTTCTCACTCTATTTTAGTTTTTCATTGAAGAATTGATTCCAATTCAAGATAGATCGGGACAAACAAGACTCCTAGCTGATCTGGAGTCTATCACCAAGCATCCATTTTGTGGTTCACTATGCTATGCATACTAGGTGTTTGATGTTTTGCACAATGATTTCAGCTTCTATCTTGTACATTTTTGGTTTCTAAATCTGGTCCTAAATGCATCCATATGCCACATGACATATAAATTAGGCCACAACAATTCATGACACCTTCAATATATACATTTTTGTGTGTGTAAGGCATAACTTCTTGTTTTGATATAATGAAACACTTGATTGGCATTTACTATGGTTTGTAAAAATCCAGCATTTCATTTTGTCCTAAACATGATTGAAATGAGTTGACCACATGAAAGAAAGCATGAGCATTGAATTCATTGATTTCATTTGTGCTTTAGCTATGCAATAATTTGTGATAAATTCATGTCAACAGTGGCTGTCATTTGCTGAAATTTGTGTTTTTGAACATATAGCAGCAGCCATATGTGTTTTATGTGAACTCCATAGCTTGTTATTTTGACATATTGCAAGGCTATAATGACATTTTACAGCTTTTTGGTGGACATGATTAATTAAACACATTTTAAAGATAGCTCCCAAATAGCCTTTCTAATAGCATTTGTACATTAGATATCTAGGAATTAAGTGCTCATGTGTCCTAATATTGATGGCTGCCACTTGTTTTTAATGCTACTACTTTGTGTTAGTAATTATTTCAGATGGCTCCAAAGAAATTTCAACATAAAAGAGCAAGGAATGAAGGACCTAGTGTACCTCCACCGGAAGACATCATTTATGATGAGCAACGCTTCCGAAGCAAAGACCATCAACTCAGATTTGAAGCAATCCAACATTGGTCTTTCTTAAAAGAACGACGAGTTCAATTATATAATGATGAATATGCTGATTTTGCAGATGAACTAAGTCGCAGAAGATGGAGGTCTCTAGCTACTCCTTTACAAAAATTTGATCCTGAAATTGTGTTGGAGTTTTATGCCAATGCTTGGCCAGTGGAGGGAACCCCTGTGGACAAAAGATCTTTTGTTAGAGGACAATGGATTCCTTATGACGCCGACGCTATCAATCAATTT
This sequence comes from Glycine tomentella, assembly GCA_007407185.1. NCBI lineage: Eukaryota > Viridiplantae > Streptophyta > Magnoliopsida > Fabales > Fabaceae > Glycine > Glycine tomentella. Next base: position 19,693 of record PYAF01003389.1, on the reverse strand, counting down.
CTAGGGAATCCACTGGTCCTACCGGAGGGCCATTTGTGTGAGTACATGGCAATGAGGAATGAATTTGATGAAGAGGCCATGAAACAACTCATGTGTATCCTAGGTACTGACTTTGCCCGAGGTATCTCAAGTAATAGGGTAAGACTAATGAGAACCAACATGACTACGCTTACCCAAATTTGGATGACTTTTGTGTTGAGCAACATCTTACCTAGTGACCATAATTCGGATCTTCCTATGCTTAAGTGTCAACTAGTGTACAGTATTTTAATACAGCTTAGCATAGATGTGGGTCAGATCATCTCGGACGCTATTCATCAGTTTGTTATTCTGGAGCCCACTAGGCATCCCCTTAACCCTCAGAGGGCAAACAGGGCCCTTGGATTCCCAGCTCTTATCACTGGATTATGTCAGTTATATGGAATCCCAGTCCACCCCTCTAGGACAATCCGCCCTCCTATTAACCGTGCTTTCATTGAAAAATATTGTTTAGCTAGACAGGTGGAGCAGCAGCCTGAGCCCGCTACTTTGGAGTCTATTTCTGCCCACATGCAGAGGATGGAACTTCAGATGCACACTTACAAGCAACATATAGCGGATCAGCAAGCTGCTAACTTCAGAGGACAGATGCAGCTTAATGAAAGTTTCTACCATTATACACAGCATCAGTACCGGCATGATCCAAGTCCATTCCCATGGCCTACCCTCGATCAGTTTCAAACACATGTAGCATGGCCTGGGGACAGGCCAACTTTTCCAGCGAAGGAGGGAGGCCCTGCAGCTCAACAGGATCCTGCAGCTGAAGACCCTGCAGCAGCAGAAGGAGAGGCGACAGATGACTTGGAGAGAGATATGGCGGCCTATTTGACAGATCTTCAAAATTTATGACACTCTTTTTAATCATTTTATCGTTTTCTTTATGGTTTTATCATATTTTTCATACTTTGGTTTATGCACTTGCACCTTCCTGGGTACTGTTTACTTTTAACTAGTGTTTACGTTTCTGTAATTATGTTACTTTTTGTTAATTATCTGTAAACACTTTTTGAAAGTTTCACAATTTTTTGCGTATAACTTAGGTTTTTGTTTTGTAAATAAAATAGTAACTTAGGACAAAGATTTTTCTTTTTTTGAGATAAAATAGAAGAATCTTTCTTGACATATGGTGTTTTGAAAAGAATCAACTGACAATTATTTTGAAACTTATTTTAAAAAATCAGAACCACAAAAATGAAGTTTTTGTAGGAAACCTTGAGAAATGAAAAACAAGAATAAATGGTCTTTTCAGAAAAATCAAAGTTAAGTTAAAAAGTCTTTTTGCATGGAAATTGATAAATAACTTCAGTAGGAAACAAATGATTTGGTTGAAAAACAGGAAAACAGACCTTGAGCCCAAGTGAGTGTGTGCATCTAAACAGACATTATACATAGAGAGATCTCACTGATATAATCTATAATAATTTTTGCATGAATTTCTAGTTGTTATAAGCATATGATTCATGAATATGATTTAGGCCATCTTTTCTTTTTGAACATGTTATTAGCCACTAGCCAAAAAGCTATCCCAACATACTTAATTGATTTATCCTTTGAACAGCCCTTTGAGCCTAAACAGTGATATTTTATTCAAACCCTAGCCTAGGATAGGAAGTTTTGTGGATAATCATGCTATGAAAAAGATTTTAGCAAGTGGTTATATGTTATTTATGTGAAAAAGAAAAAGAAAAGAAAGAAAGAAATAAAAGAAAAAAAAAGAAAAATAAAAATGAAAGAAAAAGAAAAGTTGGGTGAAAAGGAAAAAGAAAAATGATAAAAGATGTCTTGGAAAAAGAATGGAATAGGAAGTAAACAATATATATTTGTCTATATTTCCAGCTTGCTCTCCTAGTCCTAAGGTCTTTTTGAATATCTAGAAAAACCAAAATTTCTTTCTAGCCCAGCCCAGCCATAAAAGACCTAATGATCCATGATGAGTATGCATTATGATTTGATGGGAAATGAACTGCAAATTTTATCTATGATATATCAGTGATAGATATGAGAGTAAAACACTTACCTTTAGGAGAATTACACACTTATTGAGAGGCTTTCCTCTATTTGATATCAGTCAAATGTTTCCTCTAAAGTCTTTTTGAAATGACATGTAAAATCTGACTCTAATCTCATTTTGATTTCATGAAAATCCATCAAATTGTTTTATCAAAATATCAAAGCTTGACTGCTTTTTGAAAATTTGTTCTGGTCAAACATTAAGTTGATTCTTGTCAAAACATAACATTCTTAGCTCTGCTTGAGGACAAGCAAGATTCTAGGTTGGGGGAGTTGATAAGTGCCATAGTTCAGTAGAAAATAGGATTCAAATACGACACTTATCCCTTAAATTAATTGAATTATTCACAAGATAACCCTAGAAACCTAGTTAAATGATGATTATGTGAAGGTAAGCTATGTTTTTGTAATTTGAAAGAGTTCGTGCAAATAATTGATTCATGTTTTGCTAGGTTTTGAAGTTATGGAAGAAGTGAAATTACGAAAGAAAGGAGCCTTGAGTGAACTCAGCAAAGAAAAAGGTCTCAAACAACATTTCAGGCCCATCAGGAAGCAAAGGCCCAAAGAGTTCTTCACCAGTAAGCAATAAGCTCGCCTAGGCGCCTGATTATAGTGTGCTTTGGTCGCCTGGGCGAGTTCAAGTTCCAAGAAGTCAGAGTTAGCTTGCCCAGGCCCCTGTTTTGTGAGTAATCTGGTCGCCTGAATGCCCAAGCAAGCAGGATGCCAAATACTATAAATACCAGACGAATTTTGGCAAGCAGGGACACATTCTTGACTCCAAATCTCTCCTAGCTACTTGCTTATTCTTGTTTCTTGTTATTTTGCTTCCTAAGTGAGTGTAGAACTTAGGGAAGTGAGGTTGAGTGAAATTTTGTAAGGAGATTCTGTCGAAGCGAAGGTCGATGACGTGCTTAATTGGTCAGTCTCTCAAGGAGGTTCTGCTCATGTTCACTTAAGCTTCTCTAAGGATTGGACGTACTCTTTTTATCCCTATGCTCTTTTAATTATTTATGCATCGTTCTACTTCTTGTTGGTAATTTCATTCTACGTTTAATGCTTGATTCTACTTGATCACTAGGGTCACGAACTTAAATTCCTAAGTGAGACTGGGAAGTAATCTTAGGGTTTGAACTGAATTAAATTACTCGTTACGTTACGTTGCTAGAAATAGAGCATAATGTTTTGATCACATTAAACACGTGAATATGATCTAATGCTTGGATATTTAATTAAGTATGCGAGGAATCGATATTTAGTAAAATATCTATAGGGCTTAATTGCGAGGAATCGAGTTAAGTTTACCTAAACGTGTACGTCACCAAGAATAGAAACATGCATAGGTAAAATCAATTAAAGGGATAAGTAAGATGAAATCCAATCCTACATTCACTTGAATTGTATCCGTTTATTTATTTCATTTCCCGTAATTGCTTACTTGTTTTTCGTTATCTTTATTTTACATTTTCCGCAAACAACAACAAATGAATCTTCGCTCTTTCTTATCTGTACATAACTAAATTGTTAAATTTAATCAACCGACGTAAACCCAAATCCCTGTGGAGACGATCTTTTATAAATTTGAAACTTACAACGATACAACGGTACGCTTGCTGTGGTGAAAATTCCTAACAGTGTCCAATATCTGCTCTATAGCTTTATCATCAAAAGAGACTTGACACCCCTCACCCATGAACATCTGCTCCTGTACACGGTATCTGGATCAACGTTAGCCAAGAATTCCTTCAAAATCATGCTGGAACTAGGCTCTGGAAAACTGACTAAACGCTGCCACTGGCGTCTGAGTATGACTGCCCTCACTGGGTTATCTTCTGGTAAGAGCTCCCACATGATCTTCTTTTCTGAAATAATTTTCTTCTGTAGGTACTAGGAATCAAAGCGTTCCTGGCACTCCGTGGTCCTAAACCGGGCTTCATCAAACTCTGCGACCCTTGCCTTTTTCCTTCCAGCAGCAGTAGTACTCTTCTTCTTGCTTGTAGCAATCTTCTTACCTTGAAATTCAGATAAAATTCACATACTGATGCTTGGTTCAACAAATTTAATACCCAGATTTGCTTCCTTCAGTGGTTCAGATCAATCACAATCAATAAGTAAGTTAGGGTATTGTGTATCAGTGAGTGATGTTCATAATTTCTAGGCATAATGCATGTTGTACATTTCAACAGATTTGCAAGCATTGGAAGACTCAAAATGATCAATATATAGCAGTGTATTCATGATTCCAGAAATTTCAGTTCACCAAGAGCTTTCCACAAGTAAATCAAAAACAGATAATTCAACTAGCAATGGGGATTTGTCAATCAACTTCAATTGCATTAAGCGTATTCAATCTTGGTTCCGCTCATGACAATTCCCAGATTTAATACATTTAACATCCTACACAACACTAAGACAATGTGGTAGTATCAGTTTAGAACAATTTCAAGCATAGCACCAATATCACTTTCAAGCAATTTAAATTTTCAGCAATCAATGGATTCCGTATGTTATCACTAAAGGCACAGTCCAATTGGTTCCATTCAGTTCATTTGCAAGTTAAGTATGGCTCCTCAATTCTCAAATTTTGAATGCTTAGGTGACTTGCAATTCAACATTTTAGCTCAAAATATTATTATGATTAGAATCAGTTTGCTGCATTTTATAAAGTTAGCCTCGATGATGCCCATATTTGGGTCATGACATGTCCCAGGCTTGGTTCAAGTTTACTCAATTCGTGCTGCCATTATATCATTTAACAGAACAAATACTAGCTAACCTACTCTTGAGTCACGCATTCAACTTATTATGTCAAATTAGTGCAGTTTACATCACAGGTTATCAGGATTTTGGAACAATATGCACCATTGGTTTTTGAATTCTAGCCATAAGTATGCATTTTTATTAATCTAAAAAAAAAAACAACCCAAGCTTGACCATTCCCAGATTTTTGATCTTGATCATATTCTGAATTACTTGGTTCTAAGTTTAGGATAGACGCAGTCATATCATTCAATTTCCCACATGAAGCATGGATTCAATGCGTCAACATAGTTAAGTCCATTCAAATTGCTAGCTTTTATCAAATCAAGTACCCACTTCAAAAAGTTGTCAAGACCACCCTAAGTGTCATTGCATTTACCAACCATAATTCAAATGTCATGAAGTCAATCATATAGCAACTCATTGTAATGCATTTAGTAACACTAAAGGACAAACTTGGTACATGAATTTTCCAATTGTACATCCCAATTCTCATTCAGGCATTTTATCAAGCATGTTATGGGCGATTATTCACTTCAATTCATTGTGCCTATTTTCATTGTATTAAAACCAAAATTTGAACAACATTAAGGCAAGCAAGCAAAATGTACAAGCAATTGGTTTCTACCCTAAGGTTTCCCCAAAAATTCATCAGAAGTGAATGAGAAGATTTTAAATATGAGGCATTGATATGTTGCAGTCCATGGCTATACCATTATTGCATTATAAAGCATATAAGGTTCAGAAATTTACCTTGTCACCGGCCATTATATCAACCTTTGTCCTTAATGATTCAATCTTTTGTAGAGACTTAAGTGTAGGGCAGAAAATGCGAGAATGAATGAATAGAGAAAAGAGACCGTGAGTGAGAACGTGAAAGGGTTGGGGGAGGCTTTTTAAAGAGTGCTAGTGGTGAGAGAGAGAGTAATGGAGTTTTGATGGTGGGCTAAGGTTCAGGCGAGAAAGAAGGAGCAGTTTTGGGGAGAAGAGGAGAGTGAGGCGCGAAGGAGAAATTTAAAATAAAAACAGTTTCCGCGACGCCTCGCGGATCGCGCCACTTAGCACTGGAAGGGTTTTGGTTTCAACCTCTCCATGCTATTAGCGCGGGTTTTCATGCGATTGGCGTGGATTGCCAAATTTGGCTTTAATTGATGTGGGTTAGCCGCGCTGCTGGTGCCATCTCCGCGCGGTTAGCGTGGTCTGAAGTTGGAGGGTCCTTTAGCCTCGAATGACTCACGCTAATAGCACCAGGCTCCACGCGATTAGCGTGGAATCTTAAGTTCCAGGCTTTTGGTTCGAATTAATGGTGCTAGTCGCGCCAGTATTCACGCTAATAGTGTGAAATGATGCAGAAGACAACTCTGGTTTCGAACCATTCACGCGGTTGGCGAGAGTTGCCACACGATCCACGTGGATTGGCCGTGTTTACGGCGCTGGTAGTACCATACGTGGTGCGAGTCGCGCCGCACTTTTTGACAGCTTTTCCTACTCATTTTATTTTCCTTTTAATTTCTACTCCTAACTAAAATTAATAGGCTAATTAAAATGATTATGCTTGAACAAACTAACCTAATGCTTAAAGCTATCACAATTAAAGAGGAATTACACTATCTAATAATGCATGAGATTAATACTAACATGAACTATGCAGTGGAACATCTAATGCTATTCAATTCTAAAATGGCTACCACTATTGAAACTATGAAGGCTTAAAATTCTTAGATCTAGAAATGCATGAATGATGTCTTATGCAATAATTTAAGGTTACTGCTATCAAAGAAATTGGCATCTCTAACTATTTATGCAGAATTTTAAAACAACTACTGCAGAAATTTAAACC
>PYAF01003389.1:0-12947 GCA_007407185.1 Glycine tomentella | reverse complement strand
GCTTAAAATTCTTAGATCTAGAAATGCATGAATGATGTCTTATGCAATAATTTAAGGTTACTGCTATCAAAGAAATTGGCATCTCTAACTATTTATGCAGAATTTTAAAACAACTACTGCAGAAATTTAAACCTAATGTTATCAAATCTAAACAGAACTTAAATAGAGTCTTAAAGCAGCAAATATGTACATTAAAATTGTGCTCATTTAACGTCTTAAGCTAGACGCTTACTTCTAATTAAACCTTAGTGGCGTTGAGTGGAACACAAGCTGAAGTTCTGTCCAACTCTCCTCCAAAATAATGTTTCAGGTGGTAACCATTTACCTTGAAAGCTCGATCACTATCCAAAGGTGAGATGGCCACTGTGCCATAGGGATAAACTTCACGTACAAAGAACAGTCCAGACCAACGGGACTTCAATATACCTAGAAAGAGTCGCAGGCGAGAATTATAGAGCAGTACTTGTTGGCCAGGAACAAACTCCTTTGGACGGATTTGGTTGTCATGCCACTTCTTTGTCTTTTCTTTGTAAATTCGGGCATTCTCATAAGCAGCTAACCTGAACTCATCTAATTCATTCAACTGAAGCAATCTCTTTTCATTAGCTTTGGTTAGTTCAAAATTTAAAAACTTGGTTGCCCAGATAGCTTTATGTTCAAGTTCAATAGGAAGATGGCAAGCCTTACCATAGACAAGCTGAAAGGGAGACATACCTATTGGAGTTTTAAATGCAGTCCTGTATGCCCATAAAGCATCATCTAACTTCCTAGACCAGTCCTTTCTTGATGTTCCAACAGTTTTCTCAAGTATTTGCTTCAATTCACGGTTGGAAATCTCCACCTAGCCACTTGTTTGAGGGTGATAAGGGGTTGCTACTTTATGCTTGACTCCATACTTAGCCAACAAGTTGCCAAACTGCTTGTTGTAGAAATGAGTTCCTCCATGACTTATGATGGCCCTTGGTACCCCAAATCTGGTGAAAATATTCTTCCTTAGGAATGTGACTACCACCTTGGCATCATTGGTGGGTAAAGCAGCTTCCTCAACCCACTTGGAGACATAATCTACAGCAACCAAGATGTACTGGTTGGTAGAATGACTTAGGGAAGGGTCTCATGAAGTCAATGCCCCATACATCGAACAACTCAACCTCTTGGATGTTGTTTAATGGCATGTCATCTCTGCGAGAAACATTGCTTGTTCTTTGACAGCTATCACACTGCATCACAAAGTTCTTAGAATCTTTGAATAATGTTGGCCAATAATAGCCACATTGCAGCACTTTGTGTGCAGTTCGGTTTGCTCCAAAATGTCCTGCATAATTAGAGGAATGACAGTGCCACAGAATATCCAGCACGTCACTTTCAGCTATGCATCTGCGGATAACATTGTCAGTGCATTGAAAATATAAATAAGGGTTATCCCAGAAATATCTTCTTGCATCATGCAGAAATTTCTTCCTCTGCTGCCAATTTAGATCTTCAGGAATAATTCTAGCAGCTTTGTAATTAGCCATGCTAGCGAACCATGGGCTGATTTGCATAGCCAATACTTGCTCATCAGGAAAAGACTCATTGATTTCAACTTCCGATCCATCTTGCAAGCCTTTTTCCTGAATCCTAGACAAGTGGTCTGTAACCTTGTTTTCAACTCCAGCCTTGTCTCTTATTTCTAAGTCAAATTCCTGCAACAACAACATCCAACGTAGCAAACGTGGTTTTGCATCTTGCTTGTGCAGCAGAAATTTAAGAGCTGCATGGTCAGTATAAACAATTACTTTTGACCCTACTAAATATGATCTAAACTGATCAAGGGCTTATACAACAACTAGCATCTCTTTTTCAGTTGTGGCATAATTTACTTGTGCCTTATTTAACAGTTTACTAGCATAATAAATCACATGCGAGCGCTTTTCTTTCTGTTGTCCTAGAACAGCACCTACTGCATAATCACTAGCATCACACATTAATTCAAAAGGTAAACTCTAATCCGGAGCAATCAAAATAGGTGCAGTGGTGAGTTTTTGTTTTAAAGTGTTAAATGCACTAAGACAAGCATCATCAAATGTGAATTCAGTGTCTTTCTCCAGCAGTTGGCTTAGTGGCTTTGAGATTTTGGAGAAATCCTTGATGAATCTTCGGTAAAAACCTGCATGTCCTAAAAAGCTGCGAACACCACTTACATTAATAGGAGGAGGTAATTTCTCAATCAATAAAAGCTTAGCTCTATCTACCTCAATTCCCATTTCAGAAATTTTGTGGCCTAATACTATGCCTTCCCTTACCATGAAATGGCATTTTTCCCAGTTTAAAACTAAATTAGTCTCTTGACATCTTTTTAGAACTTTGGCTAAATTAGTTAAACATGAATTAAAACAAGGGCCAAAAACAGAAAAATCATCCATAAATACCTCGAGACCTCTTTCTACCATGTCAGAGAAAATTGAAAGCATTCATCTCTGGAAAATTGCAGGTGCATTACACAACCCAAATGGCATTCTCCTGTAAGCAAACACCCCAAATGGACATGTAAAGGCTGCCTTCTCTTGGTCTTCCGGTGCCACTGGGATTTGGTTATACCCAGAGTAACCATCAAGGAAGCAGTAATAATCATGACCAGCCAAGCGTTCAAGCATTTGGTCCATGAAAGGGAGTGGAAAATGGTCTTTTCTAGTTGCATCGTTAAGCCTTCGGTAATCAACACACATTCTCCAGCCTGTGATGGTTCTTAATGGAATCAAGTCATTGTTGTCATTTGAATGACCGTCATGCCTCATTTCTTTGGAACGGTTTGAACTGGACTTACCCAAGGTGTGTCTGAGATTGGATATATCATACCTACATCCAAAAGCTTAACAACTTCTTTTCTTACCACTTCTTTCATAGTGGGATTGAGCTTTCTCTGTGGCTGCCTTACAGGTTTAACATCAGTTTCCATTAATATTTTATGAGTACAAAAGAAGGGATTTATACCTTTGAGGTCTGAAATAGACCAGCCTATGGTTGACTTATGTTCCTTGAGTACCTTAAGCAATTTTACCTCTTCATGCCATTCCAGCCCTCTGTTGATTTGACTGGATATGTTTCATTCTCACCTAGGAACACATATTTCAAGTGTTCAGGCAGTTCCTTCAATTCTACTTTAGGTGCTCCAGTTGGAATATCATCTTCCTTCTGCTCTAGCTTCTCTAACAACGGTTCACTTGAATTTTCTGCTATGTTGGATTCTGCAGAAAATACTGCAGCTGCACTTGCTGTCTCTGTTGCTGCATAATTTCCTGCACAGTCTACATGAATAGCTGCTGTTCTTCTTCTGCTGCATATTTTTCTGCATAATATGTTGCTGCAGCAATTTCTGCTTGATCCTTAGTTTCAGTTGCTTTTATACCTGCTGTAATACCTGCACACATAACATTATCCAACACATCTAGCCTAAAACAATCATGTTCATCAGCTGGATGTTTCATGGCATCAAATACACTGAATACAACATATTCATCATTCAATCTCAGTTCAAGTTTTCCCTGCTCAACATCTATTAAGGCCCTAGCAGTGGCTAGAAAAGACCTTTCTAACAGTAGAGGGATTTCACTTTCCCCTTCCATGTCTAATGTTGAGTAACGATTACGCAAATGTGTTTACGGCAAGTGAACCGATCGTTTAACAAGTAATAAAGTGTAAGTAAAGTATCGTCTCCACAGGGATTGGAAAGATTCCGCAATAATTATAAAAATTATGATTGAACAAGAAACATAAAAATACGCAAAAGTAGTTGGAAGATTGTGTTGAATTGAGAATGAAAATTAAACAAAACAGTAAATGTAAGATCGAAAGATTACCAAGGAGAAGTAATTGTGGTCAGGCACAATCCCTTATAAGCATTACCTCATTCAATTGACTGATAATTCTAACTTGAAGTTCACATAAGATAAATCTCTCCTATATTCGTAAATCCTAGAACTACTAGAGTCATAACCTAGCGATTTAACTTTTTAATTCGATCGAGAACCCTAACCTTCTAGCGATTCTGTCAAACTAAGAAGTCAGAGAACAAATCTTATGGGTTCGTGTTATGTATACTCGGAGAATAAGTCTTTTCTATTTTAGCTAATCCCTAATGTCTTAGTGAATTAACCCTTTAAACTGAGTTTGTAACCTAATGTCTTAGTGAAACTAATCAGTTCAAGCAATTAAAGAACATATTATAACCTCCGCACTCATGCATCCCTATGTCTAGGTGAAGAACAAGTGTTAATCTTAACAGGTCAGATATTATAATTCCAACGTGTCCATTGCGAAGTATAACTCTCAATACTCATTCAGAGTGATCAATTCTAAACAAGATTATGATTAAGCACAGAAAAGAATTAAAATAAACAAAACATATGCATTTAATACCAGTCAATTTACAGAGGGAAACTCATAAGTTCATGGCCTTTCCACAACAAGATGATTAGCTAGCCATAGGCCTCAAGAACATCAAAGCAATTGGATGAAACATGATTCTGCAGAACTTTGATTCCAATCTTGATTCCTAGGTTTTGCCTTCAATAAAACTCTCTAATCTATGTGTAATTGTATCTCCAAGGCTAGGTCTGTCTAAGTGTCTCTAGATGTGTCACCAGCAGTCTCCGTAAACTCAGAAAACACCCCTTTTTATCGAATATTTTAATTACAGTAACTTATCAAAAAGCTTTGCCTATTTTTGAACCAGATATCTTTTAATTAAGGAAAGAAAAGCATAGTCACGCGACTCGCGCGCGACGCCACGCGCGTCGCGCGGTTTGGCAGTGGAGAATGGCGCGATGCGCGTGATATCTGAAGTGGGTCGCGTGGATGGTCAGAGTTAAATTACTTATTTCTTGAAGTACTGACGCGACCCGCGTGGGTTCCCAAGTGCGTCGCGTGAGCAAGCAGTGAAGAATTGGCTTAAACCTGAAACTATGCCTAATTTCTAAAGCTATTTTCTAACTATTCAATACAATTATGACCTAAAACTAAGCTATTATTAAGATGTGTTTGCAACACATCAAACAATTCCCAGATTTGAAAGTTGCTGTCCTCAGCAATAGAAAGAATTCTAAGATATAAGCAAGGATCAACAATCAACAAAAACCACAATTCTCAATCATAAAATTATCATGAATGTATGATCTACTCAGTTAAATCCTCCATGATGCTTTCATTGCTGTCAAAATAAGAAACTACTTGAGTTTATCTCACGGATTTCTCTATAATCACTCATTTCACTCAAGTGTTTCAGGCTGTAATTACCCTCTTACTCAACATGATCATAGCATTACCATAGGCTTGAAGATATTCTCATTAGTTGTAGGCATGACTTGATCAGAAGGTCTTTTAAGGCTTGTAACGTGGCTTGGCTAAGGGTATGAATTATTTGGGAACAGTAGCTCAATCAGAGGCTAAGTCTGGTTCCCTAAGTCCAAGCATATTGTGGTCTTCCAAGCTTCTTGTCTTCTCTTCTTCAAACTGGTACTTTTATTCACTTTCTTTTATTCTAAGCATAAAATAACATAATACTACTTTCTTTTTGCTTTTTCAATTTTTCTTATCACATATTTGTAATCAGAACAGACTAAATATTTTTGCAGCTTTTCACATTTTTCAGCTGATGAATTCCAACTTTTTCTTCTTATTTTGATTTCTCTTCTTGTCCTTCATTCCTTGGTCAATAGCATTTTTCTGTCATGGACTTAGTTCACCTTCTTAAGCCTCAAAAGGATTCAGTCTTTTTGGTCATGGCTTGATTTGGGTTATTAAAATGAAAGGTCTAGGCTCAAAATTTAGGTTCAACGGAAAATTTTACTTAGGTAAGTCAATTTGGCTCTAGTTTTCAGAACAAATCATGCCTTAATCATTTCAAGTCACACCTGCACTTAGAGAAACAAGTCAAGTTCTAGAATACCATAAAGCATGGAGTTTCTCAGAAGAAAAATTTACCGAATTTGGCTCAAAATCTTACAGGTACTGTAACTCAAGTCGTTCTCAATCGACTGCATATCTGGCATCATTTCAACATTCAACATGAGTTTCTCATATACTATCAATCAAATTCTACTCATGCATCATGCAGTCCATGTCTCTTATTTCATCCAACTTAATTCAGAGAAATTCGTCTATTATTAAGTTCATTCGCTTTTCTTAATCTGAAAAAAAATTTTGTGTGCTGCTTATTTTAAGAAAATGTTTGAAAAATTCTGATTATCTAAAAAAAAAAATTTTCAAAAAGTTCTGTTAGACTCCTTTGATTCTTGATTGTGATTTGCGAAATAATGCGTAACCATTCCCAGATTTATATGTTGCTGTCCCCAGCAACCACAAACATGGTCATAGCGCTTTGGAAAATTTTAAGCATTATTCGGAAAATCGCATTCAATTCACTGTTGTCAAAACAGATTTAATAAGAAGAATTATAACCATAACTGTACTATATATAATATGCAGTACTATCAAAGTGTTAGTAATAGAAATGTAAATGAAATGTAAATGTGCAGAAAAATATAAAATGTATGGAAAATGCAGAATAACAAAAAATAACCCAACATAAGTCTGAAAATAAAATGAAACATAAATGTCCTGCTCAATCAGTGCGATCTCTGTCCTCTGCAGCCATCTCTGTATGCTCGGAAGCTAATGGCTGAGTAACTGTGGTATCTGCATCCAAGGTCTGATCAATGGGGTCAGTGGCTGTCTGAACAGACTGAGGAGGCTGTGGTGGATGTGCTGGAGCTGAGGTCTGATACTCCGAAGGGTCAATGCCTAAATGCTGGCATACAGCTCCCCACATGCGCGTCTGCAAGGCCAACTGCGCACTCTGGAACTCCAGCTGAGTCCTCACAAACTGCTGGAAATCAAGTAAACTCTGGGAGTCCTCATAGAGTGGAGTGCGTGTGGGTACTGCGGGTGGTGGTGGTATCGATATCGGTGGTGGTGATGGTGGAGAAGTAGGTGGTGGTGATGGTGCTGTCTGTGGAATAGGTGAGACTGGTGGTGTAGGGGCTGGCTGGTCAGGCTGGGGGTCATCAACTGGAAAATCCCGAGGAGAAGCAGCGGCAATGGCCTCAGGTGTGAGCTTTGAAGCTCTGACCACCTGCTCGTCTGCTGCAGCGCTCATAGCAGTAGTATAGGTCTTATAGACCATAAGTGGCGCTATCGGGACATCCATGTCCTCGTCCTCGTCAATGGGTACCCCCGCGTGCCGGCAAAGAAGGAGGATGAGTGAAGAATGTCCAATCCAGGATCGTGTGCCGGCGTCCTGAGTCATCTGCAGGATCCTATCTGATAAGACTGATGAAATAAGAAGATTACCTGCCCCGCGTAGAATGTAGAGGAGAATGGCGCGCTCGACGTTCACATCAGTTATGTTCCTCGATGGCATAACCGTGTGGTTTACAAATAGATGCCAAAAGGCTGCATCTCCTACCAGCTCTGACTTCTTCAATTTCTCCGGTATATAGTCAAGGCTGGGCTTGGACTGCCAAGCTACTCTATAAGCATGTGATAGCGTGGCGGATGGTGGTGGCAAGCTCCGGGACGTCATCATTATACATCTTCGTCACAGCGTCCAGCTGCATGTGCCAAAATAGTCTGGTGAAGTCACATACGGAGTATGGGTCGTAATCAGTGTCCAGCAGGCTCTCTATGGTCTTCTCTCCAAACGGTACTGTTACCCCTCTCACCCACGAGGTCCTGGTGCGATATACTGTCTCGTGATCCACGTTGGAGAGAAACTCCTTCAGGATCATACTGGAGCTGGGCTCTGGGAAGGACACAAGTCTCTGCCACCTTCGTCGGACGATGACCTGTCGTATAGGGTTGTCTTCAGGGAACTCTTCCCACATGATCTTCCGCTCCCTGATGATCTTCTTGGGTAAGTACCAAGAATCAAATTTGGTTTGGCATTCAGCATTGCGGAAGCGTAGTTCGTCGTATTCGGACACTCTGGCCCTCTTCTTGCTGCTCTCCCCTGTGGCTTTCTTCTTTCCTTTTTGTGCTGCTTTGGCCTGTTCTACCTGTTTACCCTGAAAAGCAGAAAAATCCAAGCATATATTGAAATTAGCTTAATGAAATATTCATAAGGGAACAGGCAATAGGTCATCAGTTCATGTGAAAATCCAAACACACAAGCAATGAGTACCATTTACAAGTAAATCACACTTAGGATTCCCAGATTTATGATCAGCATATCCATCAAGAATCAAAATTTAAGCAGTTCATGTAATCATGTCCCTAAGCATTTGATCCTAATCATTACAGATATATGTGAAGCGAAATAGGTTCATCATTCAATTTAGCTCAACTCTGGTGTTTTCTTCCATTTTAGTATAGTAGAATTCCAGATTTTGTTTCTTTATAAGATCAAAGTAAGGCATGTTCAGTTAAGCATAATTCAAAACTGTATGGAAATTTCAATAGCAATGATCATGTAGAATCAGTCACCACAGCCATTTTATCAATTATAACAAAGACTGAATCATTCACTAGTGGTTTATATAATTTCAGATTAAAGATTAATTCCAATTGAATCCAGTAAGGGTCATGAACTGGGATTCCCAGATTTAGAACATTGAGTATCACATATAACAGAAGTTTAAAACAATTTAATCAATTCACTATCACTAACTCAAAACTTTAACTATGATGATAGCATTATTGGGTGTATTCAATTTTAGGAATCACCATTCCCAATTTTAAGCTTTAACCATACCCAAGTTAATCAAGGCATTCCATTTCATCTCAAACCAATTAGGTACTTGACATTTGCATGAACAGTTCTAGATTTAAAAGAATAATTGAACATATCACACTGAATGGTTAATTCTATTCTAGACATCTAGCTCACAATTCCCAGATTTCAATCACGAGTAAGTGGTTTTGTGAGTCAAGTCTTAATCATTGTATCATATCATAGCACTGGTTGCATATAAATCAATTAATACGTGCTTAAGGCCTGCAACTTATTATCATAGCATTTTCACATTTTAGCAATTTCTATACATCAAGAGTCTTCACAGTTCATTAAATTCAACTTAGTCATTCACAATTTCCATTCATATTTTGATGCGCACATGTCATTCCAGTTTCATTTCAAATTTCATAATGTATACACCCACATCCAAAATAGATTTATGTATATGTGTGAGTCTCATAAAAGTTACCTTTCAAATTTTAACAAAAGTGTCTAGCATTCACCACTACGGTTTTGGTTGTCAATCCAGGCATTATGGTAAACTTTATTCAATTTCAACATTCTACAATTGTGTATCCAAACAACTATACTAGATTTTTGACTATGTTGTTGAAAATGTTTCTAACCATTACATAGTATATGCTAATCAAAATTGTAACCCAGATCAAGTACTAATTTGTATTCACATCATCCATTCTTATTGAATCAAACTTTATGCCTAAGGAGTTCATTTTGGTGCTTATTTCATTCGAATTCTCACTCAGGCCTTTTATCAAACACATGGTGGGCATGAAAATGAATGTGAGTGATATGTGTGTTGGGGCATGGCAAAATCCAAAATTTTTTTTTTCAAATGATTCAGACCACAGACAAGAGAGAGAGTAGAAGAGACAATTATTTGTATCAAAATTGAAAATGTGGCTACCCTAAGGTGTTTCATAGTTTAAGCGTACCTTATCCTTGGCCATTGCTCAATTGAAGTTTATGAATGAAGAAGAATTTCAGAGATTTAATATGCTGATGAATGCAAAGATGTATGGGGGAGAAGATAATGTGGGGGTTTTAAGGTGTGAGGGTTGTTGAGAGGGAGTTATGGATTGAGAGGAGGTTCAGGGATTGAGGGCGAGAGAGACGGAGAGAGTTTGGGTAAGTGGAGTGAAGAGGCGCGATTTTGGTTTCTATTTAAAAACAGTTTCCGCGCATTCACGCGACTCGCGCCATATATGAAGTATGTCGCGCCATGCTCCAGTGAAGATTTGGTTATTTCAAGTGGGTCGCGTGACTTTCCACGCGACTCGCGTGAGATCTGCAATTTTGGTTCTGGTCTTTCACGCGATTCACGTGACATTCCACGCATGTCGCGTGGATTACTCTGATTTGCCTTTTGAGTTTCTATATGTGACGCGAGTCGCGTCAATAACCACGTGGGTCGCGTGGGATAGGGCTTTTTGGCACTGCCTCATGGCGCGATGCACGTGAGTTTCATGCGTGTCGCGTGAATTTATGCAGATAATAAATGCAGTTGGTTGCAGATGACGCGAGTCACTTGGTTTCCACGCGAGTCGCGTGGATTGACAGTATGTATGGCGCGATGTGCGTGGATTGCCACGCGAGTCGCGTGACTTGCTTTTTCTGACTACCTTTATATTTCTCGTCTGCTCTTTAATTTTCTTACCTTATAACTAAAACTACTCCTAATTGAAATAACTCAACTAATACTATTACTTATTTAAGCAAAATTGAAATGAACTTAAAATTGATTATGATGCATGAACTTAAATTGCATGAATCGAAATCTACTACTATCAACTGAATTTAAACTTATATACAGAAGTCAATGCTTGTTTGACGTCCTTAAGCTAGACCTTTACGACAATTCATTCAGTGTTAGCTTGGAGTGATACAGAACTTGAATTTCTGTCCACCTTACCTCCAAAATAATGTTTCAGCCTATATCCATTTACTTTAAAGACCTTATCACTATCCAAGGCTGAAATTGCTACTGTGCCATAAGGAAAAACTTCTCTTACCAGAAATGGTCCAGACCATCGTGACTTTAATTTACCCGGAAAAAGTTTCAGTCGGGAGTTATAGAGCAGCACTTGTTGGCCCGGAACAAATTCCTTATGTCTGATGTGATTGTCGTGCCACTTTTTCGTCTTCTCCTTGTAAATTCGGGCATTCTCATAAGCCTTCAACCTGAACTCATCTAATTCATTTAACTGTAACAACCGCTTTTCATTAGCTTTGGTTAGTTTGAAATTTAAAAATTTGGTTGCCCACAAAGCTTTATGTTCAAGTTCAAGTGGTAGATGACAAGACTTACCATAGAGGAGTTGAAAAGGAGACATACCAATTGGAGTTTTGAATGCGGTTCTGTATGCCCACAAGGCATCGTCCAACTTCTTGGACCAGTCTTTCCTTGATGTTCCAACGGTTTTCTCTAAGATTCGCTTCAACTCCCGGTTGGAAATCTCAACTTGACCACTAGTTTGAGGATGGTATGGGGTTGCTACCTTGTGCTTCACTCCATATTTGGCTAACAAGCTCTCAAGGTGCTTGTTACAGAAATGAGTTCCACCATCACTTATTATCGCTCTTGGTACACCAAATCTTGTGAAAATATATTTTCTTAGGAAGTTTATCACCACTTTAGTATCATTTGTTGTTAATGCAGTTGCTTCAACCCACTTAGAGACATAGTCCACAGCAACTAGTATATATTGGTTACCAAATGATTTAGGGAATGGTCCCATGAAGTCAATACCCCATACATCAAATAATTCTACTTCTTGTATGTTGTTCAAGGGCATCTCATCTCTTCGAGAAACATTCCCAGTTCTTTGACAATTATCACATTGTTGCACAAAATCCTTTGCATCCTTAAATATGGTTGGCCAATAATAGCCACATTGTAAAATCTTTTGTGCTGTCCGGTTAACACCAAAATGTCCTCCGTAGTTGGATGAATGGCAGTGCCAAAGGATATCCGGCACTTCACTTTCAGCTACACACCTACGGATAATATTGTTAGCACAATTAAAGTATAAATAAGGATTATCCCAAAGATACCTCTTAGAATCGCTTAAAAACTTCTTTCTTTGCTGCCAAGTGAATGTTTCAGGGATGATTTTAGCAGCTTTGTAGTTTGCCATTTCAGCAAACCATGGAGTAACTCCAACAGCGAAGATTTGTTCATCCGGGAAGACTTCATTTATCTCCAACTCTGGTCCATCTTGCAGCTCCTTATGTTGAATTCTAGATAAGTGGTCTGCAACTTTGTTCTCCACTCCAGCTTTATCTCTTATTTCCAGATCAAATTCCTGCAAGAGTAACATCCATCGCAACAAATGAGGTTTTGCATCTTGTTTATGCAGTAAAAATTTAAGAGCTGCATGGTCAGTATAAATGATTACTTTAGACCCTACTAAATAAGATCTAAACTTATCTAAAGCGTAAACTACAGCTAGCATTTCT
The DNA here is from genome assembly GCA_007407185.1 of Glycine tomentella. Lineage (NCBI taxonomy): Eukaryota > Viridiplantae > Streptophyta > Magnoliopsida > Fabales > Fabaceae > Glycine > Glycine tomentella. The sequence continues at coordinate 760 of PYAF01003389.1, read as the reverse complement.
TTTTCAGTGGTTGCATAATTAATTTGTGCCTCATTAAGAACTTTACTAGCATAGTAAATGACATGCAATTTCTTCTCTTTTCTTTGTCCTAAAACAACACCTACTGCATAATCACTAGCATCACACATTAATTCAAAAGGTAAACCCCAATCCGGAGCTGTTATAACAGGTGCAGTGGTAAGCTTTTGTTTTAAAATGTTAAATGCATTAAGACATGTATCATTAAACACAAATTCTGCATCTTTTTCCAGCAATTGGCTGAGCGGTTTTGCTATTTTTGAGAAGTCCTTGATGAATCGACGATAAAATCCTGCATGGCCAAGAAAACTACGAACACCATTAACGTTAACAGGAGGAGGTAATTTCTCAATAAGTAAGAGTTTAGCTCTATCTACCTCTAATCCCATTTCAGAAATTTTGTGCCCAAGTACTATACCTTCTCTAACCATGAAATGGAATTTTTCCCAATTTAAGACTAAATTTGTTACTTGGCATCTTTTTAACACTTTTGCTAAATTAGTTAAACATGTATCAAAACAAGGCCCAAAAACAGAAAAGTCGTCCATAAATACCTCTAGGCCTCTTTCTACCATGTCTGAAAAAATAGAAAGCATGCACCTTTGGAAAGTTGCGGGTGCATTGCACAACCCGAATGGCATCCTTCGATAGGCGAATACTCCGAATGGACAGGTAAATGCGGTCTTTTCTTGATCTTCCGGTGCAACTGGAATTTGGTTATATCCAGAATAACCGTCAAGGA